>LGRX02012390.1:38106-57992 GCA_001247695.2 Cymbomonas tetramitiformis
GAAGGGGGGAGGGAGAGGAGGCACCTGGTGGG
Source organism: Cymbomonas tetramitiformis (assembly GCA_001247695.2). NCBI lineage: Eukaryota > Viridiplantae > Chlorophyta > Pyramimonadophyceae > Pyramimonadales > Pyramimonadaceae > Cymbomonas > Cymbomonas tetramitiformis. The sequence goes on from LGRX02012390.1 coordinate 38,139, forward strand.
GCCGAGGAGGGAATAAATTGCGGGCCGAAGGCCCGCGGGGAGCTGGGAAAAAGGGGGACCGGGGGAGAGGGAAAATTGCGGGCCTAAGCCTCGCGGGGAGCCGGGGAAAAGGTGGAAGGGAGAGGGAAAATTGCGGGCCGAAGGCCCTTGGGGAGCTGGGAAAAAGGGTGAGGGAGGGGGAAGATTCGGTGGGCCGAAGGCCCGCGGGGAGCCGGGAGAAAGGGGGAAGGCAGGAAAATTGCGGGCTGAAGGCCCGCGGGGAGCTGGGATAAAGGGGGAGAGGAGAGGGATTTAAAATATATAAATATATATATATATAAGGTTGCATGTATATATATAATCGTGAAAAGAAGAACTGTTGAAGCTCCGGAGAAGCCGCTTCGAAGTTGAGAGTGCCTGTTCACGGCCCTAGAAAAAGTGTGGTAAAAGCGCAAAGATTTAAAGTCAAAAGAAACAAGCAAACATGCCTCCAAAAAATTGCGCTGAAAAAGGTAGAAAAGAGACAAGGTTAGAAAAGCGTTCATCGATGAACGCTTTTTAAAAAACACTGCTAAAGAAACAAGTGTTTTGACCGGTTTAAAGAAAAGTGTTCATCGATGAACGCTTTCTTTATTTTGTTGCTGAAGCTTGAGTTTTTTAAACTGTTTTTAAGAAAAGCGTTCATCGATGAGCGTTTTTCTTAGATTTCCTTGTATTTTTCTTAAAACTTTGCGCTTTGGAGTTGCAAAAGCTGCGATATTTCTGTGTGATTCAGCTTTTTTGTCAGGAAAAAAATAGGGAAAGCAAGGAAAGCGCTCATCGATGAACACTTTTCTTAAAAACAGTTTAAAATACTCAAGCTTCAGCAACAAAATAAAGAAAGCGTTCATCGATGAACACTTTTCTTTAAACCGGTCAAAACACTTGTTTCTTTAGCAGTGTTTTTTAAAAAGCGTTCATCGATGAACGCTTTTCTAAACTCATCTCTTTTTACATCTGTTTCAGGACAGTTCTTGAAGAAGTGTCCTTAGGAAAACTGCAAGAGGTTTAAAAGGTTAAAGATCTCAGTGTTAAATATGTTTAAGAATGTCTTTGCGCAAGCATCCACCAACTCTCAATTGCTTAAGCAAACTATACGACACCGCATTTGAAGTCAAAAAGAGCTTTACAATTATCTTTGCGCAAGCTTCTAAATCTGCTTAGTGAAGATGTTTGAGAATGTCTTTACGCAATAATCTTTGCTTTAAAGATCTTTGCGCAAGCTTCGATCCACTTACTTTTATTTGCTTTTAAAGTATTGAACTTTGCGACACCGCAAAGTCTAAAGAAACTCTTCACAGACACCTTTGCGCAAGTTAAATATTCTGCTTGCTAAAGATGTTTGAGAACGTCTTTGCGCAAAGATCTTTGCGCATGTTAAATATTCTGCTTGCTAAAGATTTTTGAGAAAGTCTTTGCGCAAAGATCTTTGCTTCAAAGATCTTTTCGCAAGCTTCCACCAACTCTCAATTGCCTAAGCAAACTTTGCGACAAAGTCTAATGAGCTTTAATACCAACATCTTTCCACAAGCTTTTAGTTCTGCTTGTTAAATATGTTTAAGGATGTCTTTGCGCAAGTTGCGTCCACCAACTCTCAATTGCTTAAGCAAACTTTACGACACCGCAAAGTCAAAAAGAGCTTTACCTTTAATAATATCTTTGCGCAAGCTTTTAAATCTGCTTGGTGAAGATGTTTGAGAATGTCTTTACGCAAAGATCTTTGCTTTAAAGATCTTTGCGCTTCAAGCATCCACCAACTCTTATTTGCTTTTAAAGTATTGAACTTTGCGACACCGCAAAGTCTAAAGAGCTTTACAGTTATCTTTGCGCAAGCTTTTAAATATTCTGCTTGCTAAAGATGTTTGAGAAAGTCTTTGCGCAAAGATCTTTGCTTCAAAGATCTTTTCGCAAACATGAACCACCAACTCTGGATTGCTTAAGCAAACTTTGCGACACCGCAAAGTCTAAAGAGCGTTACAAACCTCTTTGCGCAAGCTTTAAAATCTGCTTGTTAAAGATGTTTGAAAATTCTTTGCGCAAAGATCTTTGCTTCATAGATCTTTGCTTCAAAGATCTTTGCTTCAAAGATCTTTGCTTCAAAGATCTTTGCTTCATCTTTGCAACTTTGCGCTCGCAATTGCATTTAAAGCAAACTCTGCGAAACCTTAACAAAGAGCTTTGAGAGGATCTTTGAAGCGCTTCCCGAAGCTTCTAAGTCTGCTAAGTCCGCACTCTCACCTTCAAAGCGGCTTCTTAAGAGGTTCAGCTTTTCTTCTTCTCACGATTATATTCAAAATAAAAAATTCACAATTGCATATCCCCCCCTCCCCCCGAATTTTGCATTATCGCCTTCAAAGCGGTTTCTTAAGAGCTTCAACTTTTCTTCTTCTCACGATTATATTCAAAATTAAAAAAATCACAGTTGAATTTGCCCCCCGAATTTTGCATTATCGCCTTCAAAGCGGTTTCTTAAGAGCTTCAACTTTTCTTCTTCTCACGATTATATTCAAAATTAAAATAATCACGGTTGAATTTGCCCCCGAATTTTGCACTCTCGCCTTCAAAGCCGCTTTTCAAAAAATTAAGGTTTTTTTAACCAAAATTCCGAAAATTTTCGAAACCCCCAAAAGGCATGAATTCATAAAAAAAAACATAAAAAAATCGTTGGGGTTCATGGATGAACCCCAAAAAATACATTTCATGAAATCAGGTAAAAGGTATCATTTTGCTATCGATTCTCGGAAATTCTTTTGAAGCTCAAATATGCGGCAAATTTTGTACAAGTTCAATTGGAAATTTATGTTTTCGTAACACAAAAATCCCCAAAAATCTTCCTTAATTCAGGCTGAAAAAGATGATTTTTTGGGTAAAGTTTCGGAATATTTCTTAAACCCTAAAACAACCGGAAAATTAAATAAAATTACATTGAACTCGGGAAAATCTTAAACCCTAGATTCGGTAAAATTTTCAATTTTTTAAGGGCCTCCCATTGTAAAACTCCCCAACTCCCAAAACTCCCAAACTCCCCAATTGCGTTTGGTGAAGACAAAGAGGGTTGGTGGTAGTTCCACGGACCCAGGGTGGGTCCAAAAGTCGATCCATGGGAACTATCTATGGAACAAACCCCTAAAGCAAATTAAATATTACAAACGCACGCGTAAACACTACATATACATAAAAGCTAGGAGTTCTAGACAGCTACCTTAATGTCCTGAAAATATGTGTCCATGCACTCATACTTCACACCTTTCTCCTGCGTAAAAAAAAGGTGAAGCAAAGGAAACCTCATTGTAAGTGGCTGCTTCACTCTGACATGCGCCGAGTCTCCCAAACAAGTAGTGAACACAAACAAGGAAAATATCGCACCATCTCGAAAACTCCCTTCACCACTTTATAATTAGGGGCCTCCGCCGCGAGGAATTCATCGTAGGTCCAATAGGTGCGAGGTTGAGTCCTTAGGCTATCAAGCCACCGGTAGGGTTTGGCGTTATTGTTCACTCCACCACGCAACAAAACCGCAAAATGGTCACGATCGTCCATGGTTTCCACGAAAAAGAGATACCTCCTTCCTGCTGGCGCCTGAGACACATCATCGCCAAGCACCGTCACGTAGTCGCTGAAAGGGCTACATGCGGTGCGGGTGAGATCACTCAACACGAAACCCAAGAAGGCCAACTGGCCTTTGATGACTTGGATATCGTAGTCGACGGCGTCCCTGCCATCGAGGAGGTACATTCCCTGCGCATCTGGGGATAAATACCCTTCAAGAGCATGCTTCACAACACCCTCCGTTAGGGCGTCCGCGAACTCGCGGAGGTCCTTTGCGGACACCGCGTTTGTTTGCACCAGGTTGCGGAGCGCAAACCAAGCGCAATTCGCAACTCTTTGCGTGCCAGCAAAATAAAGCGATTTTACCTTGGAAGACATCTTTGTCAAGAATGTTATGTTATGTGAACATAAACAATCAGACTTCGTTGGAAGTGTTCGTTAGGTAGGGGACACGCAAAATGGTTTACCAAGAATGAATGAATGCAGAAAATCTCGATCAGATTTCCAAAGACCGCATGACATGTCTTCAAAGACATGTCATTGTCTTTGACATGTCTTAAAGACATAATGACATGTCTTAAAGACATAATGACATGTCTTAAAGACATGTCATTTGTCTTCAAAGACATAGATATTATATATATATATATATATCATGCTGCAGGGTAAAAGCTTATTTAGAATAGATGAGAGTTATGCCCATCCCTAGCTGGAAAAAGTGCAAATGTCGGCAGCTGCGGGCAGTTTCCATTTACTGAAAATGCCTGCCGCCGGCGAAAATTTCGAAAAAAGGAATATTCCTTCCAAAAAGAAATCCCTCGATTCTTAATAGGGAATTTAACAATCACTACACATGAGGAATATTCTCTTTCATATCATCAAATACGAGTATCATCATCAGTAAAAATATCAAATATCATCCGCGTATGCCCCCTTGTGACACACGCGCCCAATGTGTTTGTTGCTCAACTTGTCAGGGCTCGCTATGCGAACGCTATGTTGACGCGGCTGCTATTGAACAGTAACAGCCGAAAGTAATATTATGGTGGGGTATGAGTGCAGCAGTCTGGTGACCAGAAGTGCTTGCTTGAGCTCAATGCTCCTCATAATTATACTTCCAGTGCCCTCACACATCTCATGCGTTACCACCATCGGGTTGTGAACCCGAGGGCACTGGGTGAACTACCCGCATCGGCTGGTCGATATAGCCTTTGATGCTCGCATGCTGTTCATTTCATGCTTGAAGCGAAGACGCGTCTCACCAGAACAATTCGGTCCTTCAAGACTTGTCTTGCTTCGCCATCTCGATGCCATATACTTGGCCTCTCGATGACAGATTTCACTCACCTTAGGTGGATGACATACATTATGACTGTACATGTCATAGTCGACCGTACTGACAATACTCGACGACTGTATGTCATTATGACATATGACATGACATGACATGACATGGTATGACATGTATGACATGTATGACACATATGACACATATGTCATCGGTCATATCCCTGACAGATCTCCCCTCTTAGAAGTGTTGTGACCTCACAATATAGGGTGCATACCTTTGTATATGTCTTTGATGGCTTTGTTGTTGAACTGGCCAGTCTTCTTACACCGATGAGGCGTCCCTCAAGGTGTTTTAGGATATCGGGGGGAACTGAGTCCACTTTAAACCCTCACCTTAGGCTTTTAGCCCTACAGTTCTTAGGACGTAGCCCCCCCGATTGCTTGGCGTTTCGTATTTCAGAGTGACGCTCAGGGTATCTTCCGAGGTTTACGTTACGGATAGATATTGCGCTTGCCGATCGACGATTCGACCCATTGGGTACTTGTTTCCACGGCCTTGATAGTGCATCCACCCCTTCCTCCCCTCCTGAAGCTGCTATGGAGGTTCACAGGCAGAATGGAGAACCTTTTTTAAGGGTTGTTTTAATGCAGGCGGAGAAGGCCCTGCTTACGAGATATCGGAGGGTCTTTATAAGTCCACTTTAAATCCTCACCCGTCTGCCAAACTCCTTTTTTCGGTCCGGTACGCGCGCACTGACGAACATTTCATAGATGAATTCGACAACGTACTAATGTGAATTCGTTTAGTTATGTATGTCAAACACAACTCAGGATCACAACTCCGTCTACCTCAGCATTCCGGCAGCGCAGAATGACTGGCCATAAGATCCGAATGACAAACCACGGTCTGGCAAAGGCAGCATAGCAGTTTTTTTATTATCCACAGATATGGTACCCGCATGTGTGCGTATCTGTGCAAGGGTATGATTTGGTACAAGGCTCGCTAAACCTTAGCAAGGAAGGATCAATTTCCTGCTCCTGATACTAACAACATAATGATAGAACATTAAGAGCAGGGTATATAGATGATCGACATGTATTAGTATATATTACAAGAAGTAAGGGCAATAGGCTTTAATATATTGTTAGCCTTCATAGGCAGCTATTATGTATGCTGCATTGGTCAGCTCTGAGGCTTTGACCCAGGTGTCATGTTCAGGGCCGTAGCCTGCGTATCGCACTAAATAGTACTTGACACCTCTAGTGATCTTATCTGAGAGAATGTGTGATATCTCAAATAATGGTTGCCCTTCTTCGGTGATCATCTGTGGCAGAGGCAAAGGTGCTTGGATCGAGTCATTATATAACTCTATTCTGGATACAGGCTGAACCGGATGGATACGAATGTCGAGATCCCCGAAATCTAGCTCATAAGCACGTCCATGGCTGACAACTTTGGATATGGTAAACGGCCCAATATATGGCTGCTTAAAGTGTCTGCCTGCCTCTGTCAAACCAGTCCATTGAATAAACTCAGTCCGTAGAAGAACTTTCTGCCCTATTGCAAATTGTCGGGGCATGCGAGTCTTATTGAATCTGGCTCGGTTGATTTCTGCTGCTCGGGAAATGTTGTCTACCGCATTGGTATGAACAGCCGAGTACTGGTCAAAGTGATCTCGAATAGCATTCTGTATTGGAACAGGAGCTTCTGGCGGAATAGTGATAGCCAGATCATGATGGTACAGATCTTCACGTGTTGTCACGAGAAAGACGTACCGACCTGCATGACTCCCCGGGACTTCCATGCTTCTTATGTTTCTTTCACAGGTCCACCTGAGTTGCGCAAGGACGAGGAGTACAAGAGGCAGGCTCGAACCCACGAAAATCTTCGAGATAGTGGAGACCCGGATCTTTCAGGAGATCACTTGCAAGAGAGCATGCGACGGGCTGGCGTCAAGTTTTTGAGCGAGTTCGCACGATTGGGGTACTTCAATATCGTGCGGGACGTTTTGCTAGATGGCATGCATGATATCATGAACCTCGTCAACCGAATTGCTACTAGCTTGCTCGGTCTTGACTTCACGGATGCAATGCGTCAGCACGCGAAAGACGACGGTGTCCACCCCACGTGGCACGCGACGACTAAAGTGAAGAATGCAAAAGGTATGTGATTTTGTACTTAGCGTGTATTTAGGAGGGACTTATCGCGTTAAGACCATACTAAGAACACTTTAAATTACAAGAGGGGATGAACTGCTCTGCAGGTGAGATGGTGGAGATGTACAAGATGACGCACGGTCCTTTCGCGATCCCGCCACGCCCAAACAAGGCGTCAGCAACCTTGCGTTCGCTGGAGACCGCTCGTAAATGGATGGGCGTTATGAGGCCGACGAGAAGTTGGGGACAAGGGCACAAACGAGTGTTACGAACCACCGGCGACAAGAAAGCCGCCAAGCACATTCGGGCCCATGATGCCTTGAAGCTCATACAAAACTCAACAATGTCGACACTCAGCGCTTGGCCACGGGATGATGGACATCCAAGAAATGACTTGGCAAAGCTGGTGGGCAGGATGACCTTGCTTGATCGTGCGCGAGCTCACGACCGAACAAGTGAAACCTGAGGTAAACAATAACATGAGTTTAGTGTATGTTTAGTACACATTTGACAACTTAAGTACGTACTAAAGAACCGATTTGTGTTTGTAGCAGGACATGGAGCTGCTGGCAAACGAAATTAGGCTGTTTTTTTCAAGACTTGGAGTCCAGCGGTGCGGCGTATGCGTGGTCTGTGATCAACACTCACATGTTTTCTCACATGGTCGAGCAACTTCAAAGGTGTGGCCCAATGCGGGAGGTATGGATGTACGCCTTCGAGTCCTTTAATGGTTTCCTTAAAAGGATCGCGAAGAACAACGCCTTCCCCGTGCAAAACATCATGTTCAACGTGAAGCGGGCAAAGGTTTTGCGTCTTGTGCGCGGGCTGATGCTCCACTTGAAGCGGGCGGGCAACACTCCGCGGCCGGTGGCTCCGATTACGATGGGGCGTCGTCCGGGTATTCGCGTCGATGTTTCGTCCGTGCGAGGGAAAACGTGTTGTCCTAAAAGACGACGACATCAAGGACTTGAGGGTTTGGATGCAGACTGCAATTCCTGCTTATGCGGTGCTCAGGGAGAAATGGGAAAGATATGTGAATGAGGCGCGCAGGTGCGTGGAGTAGACACGCCCACCACAGTACGTGCTGATTGATTTAGTATACCGTTAAGGTACACAAAATGCATAAAGGGTATCTTAGGGTACCCTTTAGAGCACTAACAACGTTATTTCTTGTGGATGCGCAGCTGGAACCGCAAGGTTCGAAGTATTCCCAAGACACGCCGAGGTAAATACGCGCAGGCTTTAGGAAAACCCGAACACATTGACGAGCCAATTTTTGGAGCGTACACAGATCCCACAGTATGGCTGGGTCGAAAGTTCACGGAGTACGAGTCGTTGCTCATTGCCTATTCTACTAATCTTACGGTGGGTTAACCCACCGTAAGAGGAATTTTCGGCGGCCTCTAGTGGTGGCGTTATGAGGTCTACGGTGTCAAACCTATCGATTTTTAGACAGTTTATGAGTTGAATGAAAGCTGAGGAACATACTATGGATGGATGCGATGTGCCCCATGTGTGTAATGCGCTCGCGAAGTGGGGGGGTGTAGCGGGTTCCGATCATATATGCTTACGGTGGGTTACCACATAATTTTGTGCATTGGTAGATATGCGGCCTTCCTCGATGGCCCTTTGGAAATTTGGAGACCCATGTTGTCAAGTTCTCGAGCTGCTCTTTCTGCAGTGTCTTGCCAAAATTTTCATTCGAGGCCATCTTGACCCTCAAAATGTCACACGAAGTGAGGGTGGTATGACCGTTTATTGCGCTATATGACACGATTTATATGCGATAATTGGTTTGCCGGTTTGGGTTTGTGTTTTCAGGTTAACAAAGCCGGATACATCCGATATAATGCTTCGCGGATGCCTCTTGGGAGTGTCTAAAGTCATCCTGCCACCATGAACATGACCAGGGGGTCAGTTTAGGGGCTGAAAAAAACATTTTACTTAGGGTTGGGTAACCCACCGTAAGGGGTCCTTACGGTGTGTAAACCCACCTTTCGTAGAATAGGCATCATGGTCGGGCCGAACCCGGTTTGCCGAAGCTTTTCCTACGTGACCATCGGTGATGGCTTTTATCGCACTGCTGGGAGTGATCGCAACAAGAGCACCTTACACAGTTATTTCCGGACTTTCTTCATTAATGAGCAGTTGGATAAAGATGTAAGGGTGATCCTGAACAAGAAGGGTTTGCCTAAAACCAAGGAAGTTGACAGGTGCGTCCTCCCAAATCGGAATAGTATGCGGTTAGTGCATAAACCATACCACTTAATGTACCACGTTCGACCTATCTACAGGCATGAAACATGCTGCTGGCTGGGAGTGATCGCGATAATATCAACATATACAGCTACTTTCGGGCTTTCTTCGTGAACGAATGTGTGGGTGAAGGTGGAAAGGTGATCCTGAAATAAAAATGGTGTGACGAAGCCACCGGGTATGTGAGTGCTTACCGAATAAAGATAGTTAGTCTGCGGATAGCGCATAAAGTTCTGTACTTAATGCACTATGTCCCAACTAATTGCGTATCAAACATGGTGGCGGTATGCAGGCGCGGCCACATTACAAACATTCTGCGGGTGGAGATCGCGGGACGGCTGTACATCTTATTGAGAGTCAACTGGCTGGCAAAGCCAACCGAACAACAAATCAAGGCCTACCGTCAGAGGAACTCGATTCTCGGGCCGGACGATGTGACTAAGACGGTGTACACCTTCAACCCGCACCGTGACCCAGCGGCTTTCGAGAAGAAAACCGAGCCTTTCATCTTAGCCAACAAAGTTGAACAGCAGGTCGTCGTTATACCACATCCGTGCATGGAGACCGCGGTCATTCTTGACCCCACGGCTGACTTTTTTGAATGCCTAAAGCCATCACTTGACTCTGACGACAACTAGGATGACAACGAGGACTGAACTGATGTTTCGATCGACGGGATTCTAGGCCGTGGACGGTCCCTCGGCATATTGCGTTGTGTGATTTCGTGGAACACACAGCATGTGCAGTGGTTGCGTACTTTACGCGCATATACCGCTGTAGTACACGTTTAACATGTTGATTAATATATGGTTAACACATTAACGTGTGATCATTATAATGTACTAACGAGCATACTAACGACATGCTAACGTAGCACATTCCCAAAGCAATTTAGCCCCAATATCAGCTTCTTTAAACAGCGGCATAGCCCCTTAACTAATGGCCAGTTCGCCATCCAATCACCTTAGAACATCATTGAAGTGCATTTGGACCCCATCCATGATCCACTGCGCACCACGCCACGAGTCTGACACCCACTCCCACACTTAAGGAGACTGGGAGTTAGTATGCCGTTAACATACTAACGTGTAATTGTCATAGTGTACTAACGAGCATACTAACGACATGCTAACGTAGCACATTCCCAAAGCAACTTAGCCCCAATATCAGCTTCTTCAAACAGCGTCATACTTCCTTAACCAGTGCCCAGTTCGCCATCCAATCACCTTCGAACATCATTGAAGTGCATTTGGACCCCATCCATGACCCACTACGCACCACACCACGAGTTCACCAACTCCCACACTTAAGGAGACTGGGAGTTAGTATGCCGTTAACATACTAACGTGTAATTGTCATAGTGTACTAACAACGTGCTAACGACATGCTAACGTAGCACATTCCCAAAGCAATTTAGCCCCAATATCAGCTTATTCTTCAAATCGGGTCATACTTCCTTAACCAGTGCCCATTTCACCATCCAATCGCCTTAGAACATCATTGAAGTGAATCTGGACCCCATCCATGACCCACTATGCACCACACCACGAGTCCACCAACTCCCACATTCTATCATACTAACTCACATTGTGTACTCACGCATCGCGTTAGTATGCTGTTAGTACGCTTTCTAAAAGTACGCGGCGTTAGTATGCCGTTAAGGCACGATAACACACCGTTAGTGCACATACTAACGTTTTCTAAAATGGTAGGGATACTTACCCAGTGTAAATGTAGCATTGGGAAGATAGGATGTACAGGGTAATTGGCTTCCTCCAGCCAACCCCACTGAGAATGATGATGTGTCTGATGGTGATATACCAAGCTGAGAAGCAAATTGTCTGTCGATGAATGACGATGTAGCTCCAGGATCTATCAAAATATTAGTACTCTGTCCATATACTTTCCCCTTATACAACGACAGCTTCTTCTGTGATTTCAGCTGTGCTGTCTGTGATTGCATCTGTGCGATGTGATCTGAGGGAGTGTCCATCTGCTGGAACTGTAGTGTCAGACTGGAAAGGACTTATTCCGAGATACTCTCAACCCGGCCACTTGCTTCAGTGGCATGTTCAGGCTGCTCTATCGGGGAGTCCTCATCACCGGTACCTGTGCAGTACCCGGAGAGTTTCCCTGAGGAGCTGGAGCTGATGCTGGAGCTGGAGCTGCGACTGCTGTATTAATGCTCTGCTGATTCTGAAGCTCCTTAACCAGGGTGTTGACTGTTTTTAGGAGCTTGTTAGACTCACTTTTACCACCCTGATTATTCGGTTGCTGCTGTCCTCTGTTCTGATTCCAACGAGGATTAGGAGCTGGAGGATTACCTTTTATGGGTATCCCATCTGCTGTGCTTGTGGCGAAGCAATCCTTTTGGATGTGACCTGAACGACCACAACGTTGACAAGACTGGGAAGAAGAAGAAGCAGATGATGCTGATCCCTTTCCTTTTCCTTTTCCCTTGCCTTTTCCTTTGCCTTTCCCTTTATTTTTCTGGGAATTCTGGTTGGCCTGATTCTCATTGGCATGATTCTGATTGTCACGGTCATATGGCTTGTTGCCACGACCTTTATCCTTTTCCTTTTTGGCTGGACCTCCTGACTGTTCCTTCTGTCCCCTATAATGTAGGGTCTCTGCCTGCTTCGAATGAACTACATAATTCAAATCGAGCAGAACCTGTGTGGTTTGTGCCCACGGCAGGTTATTCCTTTCATTTTCCGTAAGGAATCTAAGATGGAACTGTTTCCTGAGATCTGATCCCATATATATTGCTGACAAACCGGTCCTTAATCAGGACATCCTCCAAATCAACTGATGCTAACGAAGCCAGTGATGTAAATGTACGTAGGTAATCCGAGAATGTTTGGTTACCCTGCTGCAGTGCCATCAAATGTTTTTTGGCAACTGACTGCTTATGGGGGTTCCCGAACTGCCTGAGGAATGTGGTCCTGATTTCTTCATATGCGGCATCAGGTGTCTTTGCCACGACATGAAAGAAATGCCTGTCATTATTCTGGAGGAAGGTAAGAAAGACTGTGATGAGATCCTTGTCTGCTGCTCCTGGATAGGTGAACTGGAAATATCTATCCACTGTCTCCATCCATACCTCTGCATCCTGTCCGACCCTGTATTCCTTTGGTGGATTCATTTTCACCTTTGGAATGAGTGCTGCTGGAACTGGTGCTGAGTGTATCTGACCATCATCTGGGTCTGTGAAGATAGGTGGTACATGATCTTCTGAATAGTCCTCTTCTGGCTCCCGAGGCTCTGTTTCTGGATCTCTATATCGACTCATATCTGGTTTCATTCTACTGATGGCATCAAAGTACCCTCGTTATCATATCGGGTCTGTGTATCAGCATAACCCGTCAACCATTTTGGTACTTTAAATCTGCTGAAGGCATCATATGAACCCATGATATCAAAGCACCAATTGGCCGGATCTGCATCTATTGCTGGTACTGCCATCTAAAAAACAAACACCACACCAGCAAAAACCTTCAAAATTGGATGTGTGTGTGTGTGTGATATATATATATATGTACATGTATTATGTTTGTACATTTATATAATGAGGTGAAGTATGAATACATGATTCCACCTTCTTCCCCCCTCAAGGAAGTGTGATAATCATAGGCAGTTGTCCAGTGCCTAAATACCTCATCAAGTAGCATGCAATCCTTATAGGAAGCAGTTATACAGTTCTTGGGATGTTGCCCTTCAGTTCTTCGGTTGTTGCCCGAAATGTACGTGCTGATTTCAGCATGACCATAATGCCAAATATAGTGCGTTTCACCAATATCTCGTGGCATTTTAGGGTTGCAGGGGTAACTGTGACCCTAATCACCTGCAGTGACTTTAGGGTGTTGCATGGTATCAGTAACACTTATATATATCAAAATTGAGCAGCATGCATCTTTCTTTGAAGGAAATAAGCAAAACTGTACTCAGTATGTCACTGTTCATTATATATGTGATCTCTGAGGTGTATGTTACACCCTTATATTTTTACACAAGATTTTTAGGGTATTACACTGTTCCATTTTCGTGGCATTATTTTTCCAGGTACCTTAATAGGTATAAATTTGGAATCCGCGAAAAAATTGGACTCAAGCTTTCATTTTTGAAATCTAACGTATTAGATTTTCACCTATTTCTGCCACTTTTGACTTATATATTGTCAGGGATATGACCGATGATATATGTGTCATACCTGTCATACATGTCATACATGTCATACCATATCATATCATGTCATGTCATGTCATATGTTATTGTGGGAGTCTCCACTCTTGCTTATTTCTTCTTTACGGTTTCGGACTTATTATATCTACACTTATTAAACGACCGCGCGAGGTATGATTACGCTTGGTCAACTATAAGACTTCGGTTTCGTAAATCTTATTAGTTATGCTTTTGCTTGCAAGTGTATGCTTTCAATACACAATATACAGCAGTTACGGCTCTTACTTTTTATGTTACAATTCACAGTCCAGTTCTCATCTCCGAAACTGGTTACACTTAGAGTTCTTATGCAAGGCTCATGAACTCTTTCCATAACTCTACTGTACTGAGTACTCCGTACAACAGGCTAGGCACCTCACATCAACATCATTCTGATCGGTCCTACTGTACTCCGTACTGAGTACTCTTGCGTTTTATACTTAGCCGTTTTTCTTGCTCTTGTGCTTGCCTCCTAGCACAACTCCCCCCCCCTTAGGGAAGGTCACGTCCACGCTGACCACGTCGGACCAGTAAAGTTTTTATACAGATCTTCTACTGTTGCTCTGAATGATTATACAGGTCTCAGCCGCCTGTTGTCTGGGATGACATTACACTTCCCAAGACACACCGCAATAAGGAGATCGACCTCTTAAGCACAAGGGTCGGCCTCTCACCGGTCTGCCATCTGCACTACCAGGCTCCCCCAAGGCTCGAGGTCTCACATCCATTACCACGCTCAAGGTTTTAAACCTTCCAACACGGTACACTTACAGGGGATGACAATAGGTTTGCCAATTACCTGACAGTTCTCGGGATGCCGGCCCGGAGGAAAGGTTTTAAACCTTCACCGCCTCCTCGGAGTGCTAGAGCTTTTACCCAGATCTCCAACTGCTGCCCGGTCGTGCCAGGTCCGGAGCCAATGCTCTCGTGAAATGGATTATACAGATTTCCACCTGTTGCCTGGTCGCACCGAGGCTAGAGCCACTGCTCGGTTGGATAGATTATCCAGGTTCTCACCTGCCGCCTGGTCATACCGAGGCTTAGAGCCACTGCTCAAATGGATTATACAGATTTCCACCTGTTGCCTGGCTGTGCCGAGGCTAGAGCCACTGCTCTCTCGGATGGATTACCCAGGTTCTCACCTGCCGCCTGGTCTCGCCAAGGCTGGAGCCACTGCTCTCTCGGATGGATTACCCAGGTTCTCACCTGCCGCCTGGTCTCGCCAAGGCTGGAGCCACTGCTCTCTTCCCGACGCTCCCCAACGCTCTCAATCGCTAAGACCACTCGCGTCAGATTCCCATCCGCCCTCAGGTATGATCGTCACTTCAGCTCGTACTCCCGCTAACGCTATCGGTTCCGGCTCAAACTCGGGCGGGTCACTCTCAACAACAGCTGACTGGACTAAAACGCTCATCTCGCTCAGATCCTCCCTGACAAGCAGTTCAGACAGGAACGCATGCACCTCTTCATGTAGGGTCAGGTTGTGGAAAAGCTGTTTTAACAGTGCCGACGGAATCCCATACAAATTCTCTCGCGCTCCCATGCCCTCCGCAAACACACCTCCGGCTCTCATCGCGCGCCCTCCTTGCGCTACCTTCTCGTGCCTACCGTTCTGCCGGAAGAACTCGCAAGGCGTGTCGGAATCGCACACTCGCAAGGGTGTGCGCAACGGAACGTTGGTCCAGATGTGCGTCGCGCTTTTGCTGCATCAACCCCCTGGACTCGGAGACTGACTGCTGGTGGATCTCCAGGCGATAAGCGCCGTCGTCGGAGAGCCCATGGTCCTTGAGCTGGAACCACATTAACCCTGACAGCGGGTGGTCTTTCCCCAGACGCTTTAGGCCTCGACGGATGTCTTGCCACCGAGACTCCTGGTCGGAATCCGAGCAAGAGCTGACACCGGATGAGGTTCCCGCCTTCCTTACTGGACGGCGGGCACTCGTTCCCTGGGACGAGTCCGAGCTGACTGGGGTCGTCCTGGGGAGCCGGCGCCCTGAAGTTGGGCGACCTGCTGGGTGACGTCATTCCACGCTTGGAATGCCAGGCGCTGGAGCTCGCGCTGATGCGCTGACTGGTCCGTTCTGGCCTTCCATGCGACCCACGCAAGCCGCGCGGTTGCGCGCTGACGAGCTGGCAGGGAGACTCTCGCACGTCGTTGCGCTGAATTCAGCGCCCAGGTGCTCCATTGACGGAGGGCCAATGCGAGCATGGATTGACGTCGCTCTCCTCGCCAAGCCGGATTGGGCCGGATGCGAGACTCGTGCCCCCGTGACTGGACGACGTCCAGCCGCTCTGGGCGCCGGACATCATCAGACTCCCCTTCTGCAGGGGGGCTCCAGTCACTGGCTCGGTAAATCTCAAAGCGCCCTGGGGCGCTGATGAGATTTCCTTGCTCGCCCCCCACGAGGGGAGAGAGGGAGGACGCTGCCGGTCCCGACGCCGGTTCCTGACGGACGACCCTACTGCTCGCACTCCTGCTGGACGCAGGGAGTGGGGAGAAGGGAGCTGCCGAGGGGTTCAACCCCTTAGCAGAGCGGTCCGAGTCCGACTCGGAGCTGGTGCCTGCCGCCGGCGCCGGAGCTTCGGGCGACGCGCGCTTCCGGCGCGCCGGCTGCCGTAGCGCCGAGCTCAATGCGAGCTCGGACACTGGCTCAGACCCACTGACTCTCGCTGGTGAGGGGGTTTTCGGTGGTGAGGCCCTGGGGGGCTCACCAGACAACCCTGGAGGGGCCCTCAGGGGGGTGCGCGCCGGTGTAGCCCCGAGGGCTTCACCGCCGTATTGGCGTGCAAGCGCACGCCGCACTCCCCCCCCCTCTCACGGGAGCGCCAATCCCGGCCGTCCGATCTGCCAGCCGCACCCCAGAACTCCGAAGAGCCCGGGCCGACCGACAGACCCGCAGCACGAGATCCCGACTGACTGGACCCCACGGCCGAGCCGGGGGCGGCGCCGGCCCGACCCCCTCCACGACGGCCCGACCGACTGACTTCTCCATCCGAGTACATTTGAATCGGTATGCGTGCTATGCGTGAGATCTAATTAGCTAAAGCCGAAAGTGCCACACGACACACGTGGTGACTAGCACCCGCCGATCCAGAAATTCACTACTTGCGCCCGAGCACAAGCAGCTACACCGGCCGAGGCGCGGAGATCTCCGGAAAAGAGGATTCTAGAAAACTAAAGTCCCATGGGGAACATCACACGTCGCACGCTCGTGAATCAACCAATCGAAAAACGTTTGGCGTGGCAACCAGTACCCGCTTTCAGGAATTCGCTACTTGTGCGCGAGCACAAGCAGACACACCGGCCGAAGCGCGGAGATTCCCGAATAGGGGGGACTAGAGGGCCAAATTAAAGGTGGGCGAAATCCCGAACCGACTCCGAATCCTAGCAAAAGCTACGCAAAATTCAAAAATTTGCGCAGCGCTTCCGCCGCAGAGGGTCGGAATTGCCTGAAAACTGAGACGATTTGGAATTTGCTGACCTGCGAGTCTAAAACACGGCACTAGGCCGCAAGTGCGTGCTATGCGTGCTAGGATAAAGGCAACGCGCGCACCTCAAAAGATTCTCGTTGGGCTAGATTCCTCTACGCCAACGCGGTTCCAAGAGACCTGGAACCCTCAAACCCACACACCGCCGCGCAACGCAAACGAAAGCACAGACATTCTCGATTTCGTAGTGTCGTACTACGCTAGCTAATCGCGCAAGGCAAGGTGGATTTGATCAGAATTCGCGCAAAAAAAACAGGGAAGCAACGTGAAAACACGAACTAATTACCATTTTGTAGGAGTCTCCACTCTTGCTTATTTCTTCTTTACGGTTTCGGACTTATTATATCTACACTTATTAAACGACCGCACGAGGTATGATTGCGTTTGGTCAACTATAAGACTTCGGTTTCGTAAATCTTACTAGTTATGCTTTTGCTTGCAAGTGTATGCTTTCAATACACAATATACAGCAGTTACGGCTCTTACTTTTTATGTTACAATTCACAGTTCAGTTCTCATCTCCGAAACTGGTTACACTTAGAGTTCTTATGCAAGGCTCATGAACTCTTTCCATAACTCTACTGTACTGAGTACTCCGTGCAACAGACTAGGCACCTCACATCAACATCATTCTGATCGGTCCTACTGTACTCCGTACTGAGTACTCTTGCGTTTTATACTTAGCCGTTTTTCTTGCTCTTGTGCTTGCCTCCTAGCACAGTTATAATGACATACAGTCGTCGAGTATTGTCAGTACGGTCGACTATGACATGTACAGTCATAATGTCTGTCGTCCACTCACCATGAGTGACACCTGTCATCGAGAGGCCGAGTACGGCATCTCGATGGCGAAGCAAGACAAGTTCTTGAAGAACGAACTGTTCTGAGAGGACGCGTCTTCGCTTCAAGCATGAACTGAACAGCATGCGAGTATCAATGGCTATTTCGACCAGCCGATACGGTTAGTTCACCCAATGCTCTCGGGTTCACAACCCGATGGTGGTAACGCTTATGAAGCGTGAGGGCATTGAGGTATATGAGGAGCATTGCGCTCAAGCAGACACTTCTGGACACCAGAGCGCTGCACACATATCCCACCAAGTATCATCGCGTGTTGCTACAGTTCAATAGCAGCCGCGTAGTCTTTAAGGTTGTTATCCAACCTTGACAGTGGTTATTCTCCGCTCAGGCAAAGAACGAGGACATAATACGAGTGTGTGCAGCAGACGATATATTGTATATAGATTTTGTATATTGTGTGCGTGACAGGTTTCGCGCATACATATCGGCGACAGAGCTCGCACGTATACATAATATATCGAATATATACAACAGCATTTGCTGCAACATCGTCAGCAAACGGAGTGCGCAATAAATCTTTATTTAGCGCGAACATATTCGCAGCTTACATCATTCGCAGCAATATCGTCAGCAAATAAACAGCGACAAGGTGTGCGCACAGCGTACGGATCGCACATGCATGCTGTCAACATTTTGCAGGGTTGATATGGTATGCGAGATACGGACGCGCGAACGAAAAATGATCGTCGGTATGTATGATTCACATCAACTGCGACAGGACGCACGAAATTTCGTTATCCGTGCGATCGCATTCATACCATGCGACATACACCGGCGACAGCGACATACTGTGTGAAATAAATTGGCGACAGCGATGTTCGCTAATAATCCGCACGAATCGTTCAGTGCAACGCACACATATGATGATTTCGCTATTTGCAAATGATCCGCACGAATCGTTCATCACGATGCGCACGTGCGATGATTTTAGCTCGTCATTGCGATGCGCACCTGCTATGATTTCATCTTATGCAGGGGACGCACGATTTGAGGGCGCATGATCCGTGGTGCATCTACATGCAGCGCGACATACAATATGTGTTACGCGCGTACATAGCATGCAATCACGATGTTCATTCAATACTCGCAGATGTACATACAACATTTTGCAGTCGGACGCACAGTTTTACATCAGATGAACATATGATGCTGCGCAGTGATATGTGTATTATACCAATCATCAGCATACACACATATGCTGTACAATAATAGTGTGCAATGTCATCACCATTTCACACACTTACTGTGGTATACACCATGCAGCACTATTCCACTATTATAATACATGCTGACAGTGAGTGACAAGTTAATATACTTATGCCACTAATCACAAGTCATCATCACTATCACATACTGCAACTTGCCATTATACTGTAACTTGTGCACCATTCACACTGTTATAATAATCAATTTGGTCACAAATACTTGGCATACATGCACACATATGCATATTCCAACTTGATCACGATAACAGTTGGCATACATATGCATATACTAACAGTGTAACATGGAAGTATTGCAAGATTAAAAAGTAAGGACTTATCTTGAAATCACCATTTAGTTCTGTTGATCGATTTGGTGACTGTCTGTCCGCGCCTAACCGACCATAGGTTTGTACCCTATGGAACCGGGGGTTGATCAAGCAATACAACTATGTTACACTGTAAATATGCACATCTTACACACATACCAGATGTTGCATCAATATATCATATAGCATACCTGCTGTGCAAGTATAGGCTATAAATGAATCCACTTGGTATAAGGTGCCAATCTTGGTCATAAAGACAGTAATTAGCTCAGTTATTCCTGACGTAGGATTTGGGATGGAATAACTGTTCTACTGTTGATCAAAGATGGAATACTCACCGGAGCCATTTGTGAAATATATCAATCAACTCGTCATTCATCATGATGAGAAGTGCAGGATTACAACTTACTAACCAAATTGATATGCATCATACTAGCCATATGCTGTCCAGTGGTATACAGATTATCTTGTATGATAAATCA
>LGRX02012391.1:0-17961 GCA_001247695.2 Cymbomonas tetramitiformis
CCCCCGATCGATTAACATCCGATTAAACGATGGGGTTTTCTGGCCGGAGAAGGTTTGGCCGAACGCCAATGGAAGCGAAGGCAGGTGCGATCAGATACGACGTCACGGGTCACGCGCGACATCCTTCCAGCCCTCAAGCTATCTTGTTGAGGGCTGTTGTCCACTTGTCTCGTAATGTACTGAGGTCTAGTCACTCCCGACCCGATCCGATCGATGTGTGTAAAAAGGAAATATTCCTTCGGTATCCAGGTGGCATACAACTATACGTAAACCATCTCCTATCGATCATAAGTACATTCCACAAGAGAGCACCCCGCTGAAATTATTTATTGGCCCTTAAGGTATATTCGGAGCATTTACCATGTGACGTGCTCCATATCGCCTTCCACACGAGTTTGACATGGCAGCGTACAGTGAGCTGCACGAAATCTCCAGGCCTCCCGTTCCTCGTCTCCGAAATTTTCATAATGCTTCTCGAAGTCGCACGTGGCAGCGAATATCATATACTGAATTATTATACATAAGGTTTTTCTCTTGGGGGCCTCGAGAGACGAGTATTATCATTTATATGATATATCGAAACCGTATTTAATCTTGGTTTCACTTTTTGGAACGTTTCGCCAAGTCAGTAATGGGAACATAATTATCATCTCAGGCGAACTGTCTCGGCCAACCCGATTGGCCCGCCGAGGAATATGCAATTTCGATGGAAAGATCTTTGGTATAACGGAAGATAGCTTTTCGATGAGGTGGCATTGTTCCGGGGAGATGGCGTTCGCATGGAAGGACATAATGATGATAAATCAGACAAAAGCAATAAATCGTGAGCCCTGAGATCAAATAGATGAAAATCGAAGCGTGGACCTTCCTTTGAATTTGAACCTCAATTTGAACTTCGTGCTTCATTTCAAAAATTTCAAGAGAGGCATTCTACTGCTGTCGGAGCATACGATAGCATCCAGCGTTTGCAGGTAAAGTCAGGCCTCCAGCATGTGAATATTTTGTGTCTAGCGTGGATATTAGTCAGCTAGGCTGCACCCCTATAGATATGTGTGTCCGAGTCGTGTCTCACCGTCCCTGCATGCGTTTGGCCTATGGACTGCGCTGCAGATCATATGTAGGTCCGAGTCGTGTCGCACCGTCCCTGTTTGCGTTTGGCCTCTGGACTGCGCAGCAGATGATATGTAAGTCCCGCCGAGTCGTGTCTCACTGTCCCTGCATGCGTTTGGCCTATGGACCGTGCCGCAGTATGTAAGTCCGAGTCGTGTCTCACCGTCCCCCATGTACTGGCTGCAGTATGTAAGTCCGAGTCGTGTCTCACTGTCCCTGCATGCGTTTGGCCTATGGACTGCGCTGCAGTGATGATATGTAGGTCCGAGTCGTGTCGCACCGTCCCTGTTTGCGTTTGGCCTCTGGACTGCGCAGCAGATGATATGTAAGTCCCGCCGAGTCGTGTCTCACTGTCCCTGCATGCGTTTGGCCTATGGACTGCGCTGCAGGTATGTAAGTCGGACTCGTGTCTTACTGTCTATGAATGCTTGCGTGTGTCGAGCGTATATTTGTATAGACGAGTAAGCCCGAGGAGTGAGACTAACAGATGCATCGGTTATGGGGGTGTTGCGGTGTGGGCGTAGGCATGGGCCGCAAGCGGGGCAAAAGATCAAACTTTGCGCGGCAGAACAAACGGGACAAAAAAAGATTTTTTGCAGAGAGCGAACAACTTCGCACAAGCCCTGCTGGTACTGATTTTGAGAGTGATAAGGGGGCAGACGTCCATACCCCGCCCGTTGTCACCCAACTGCAGGATGAACTCTGCAGTGAAAGAAGTGGCGGGAATTCTGAGGCGGAGGGAGGCGACGTTACCCAAATTTCGACGGACGACGAGATGGATGACACGGAGAGTTGTTGTACCAGCATCCCCAAGACCAATTCGCCCGCGTCCCTGTCTCCTCCCCGTCCGTTTAGCTCGCGGGTCCCATCCAGCTCGCGTCCCCAAACGAGTGGATATGGCTTTTTGTGGCGGGACAAAAGCCAATTTTCTAGAAGGCAGAGCGTTCAAATAAAAATTAGCTGCCAACCAACCTGCCAACCCTCCGACTTTCCCGCACAACGTCGTGTCCCTCCGTCGGATGTTCACGTTACTGCATTTCACAAGGTCCTAGGCAACAAAGCGAAACAAAGACGGCAACTGGAACGGGGATGCGTCCTTGTAGATGAGGCAAAGCGGATGTCAACACACACACGACTGTGTGTTGATGACCGCACAACGATCCCAGCGACACCACCACCACCACTATCAACCAAGCGATCCTTTTTGAATCGCCGGCCATTATTCCCACAGTGAGTGTATAGAATACCGTAGAATAGAGTAGTGTAAAATAGTTATTACTGTAACATATTATAGTTATTACTGTAACATATTATAACATCATACGAGCGTTAGCATGCTATATTCTCTCTCCTCTGCTGAGCTCGCCAGATTATTTGGTTGGTGCTAACTTGAGATAATGGGAAGCTTATTCACACTCAGTCTCAATACAACCTTAGGCATACATTAATTAGCTCTGCGTGCGTATTACCATGTGTAGATTTACCATGCAATCATGGTAAAGCATACCATTCCTCATGAGGTCGATTTTATAGGGTAACCCAAAATGCCTTCCGCCGTTACGCGAAATGGGGAAATACCCTACAGATTTTGGGTTCGGGATGGGTTGATGCGGAGCATCCTTAATTATAGATATATGTATCACGAGCTCAGGAAGCTATCGTATGCATGATGGATCGAAGTGCATCGATAGATATCGATTTTACAGCGAAACTCACAATGGCTTCGCGCAGCTTCGCGTAATATGAAATACCCTACGGATTTTCGGTTCCGGTCGAGATGAGCTGATGCTGAGCATTCCAAATGATAGATTTATGTGTTGTGAGCTCAGGAAGCCATCATATGCATGATGCATCGCGGTGCATCCCGAGATATCGATTTTATAGTGTAGCTCACAATGGCTTCCGCAGTTTCGCGTGATATGAAATACCCTACATATTTTCGGTTCCGGTCGAGATGGGCTGATGCTGAGCATTCCAAATGATAGATTTATGTGTTGTGAGCTCAGGAAGCCATCATATGCATGATGCATCGCCGTGCATCCCGAGATATCGATTTTATAGTGTAGCTCACAATGGCTTCCGCAGTTTCGCGTGATATGAAATACCCTACATATTTTCGGTTCCGGTCGAGATGGGCTGATGCTGAGCATTCCAAATGATAGATTTATGTGTTGTGAGCTCAGGAAGCCATCATATGCCTGCTGGATGGTCGTGCAACCATAGATATCGATTTTATAGTGGAACCCGAAATGCCTTTCGCAGTTTTGTTGCGCATGTTGTGAAAAGCTATGGAAATGTCGGTTGCCGTCCATATCTGTTGATGCTGAGGGTTCGGAACGATGAATTTATGTGTTGTGAGCTCAGGGAGCCATCATTTGCATGATGGATCGCGGTGCATCCCGAGATATCGATTTTATAGTGAAGCTCACAATGGCTTCCGCAGTTTCGCGTGATATGAAATACCCTACATATTTTCGGTTCCGGTCGAGATGGGCTGATGCTGAGCATTCCAAATGATAGATTTATGTGTTGTGAGCTCAGGAAGCCATCATATGCATGATGCATCGCGGTGCATCCCGAGATATCGATTTTATAGTGTAGCTCACAATGGCTTCCGCGTGATATGAAATACCCTACATATTTTCGGTTCCGGTCGAGATGGGCTGATGCTGAGCATTCCAAATGATAGATTTATGTGTTGTGAGCTCAGGAAGCCATCATATGCATGATGCATCGCGGTGCATCCCGAGATATCGATTTTATAGTGTAGCTCACAATGGCTTCCGCAGTTTCGCGTGATATGAAATACCCTACATATTTTCGGTTCCGGTCGAGATGGGCTGATGCTGAGCATTCCAAATGATAGATTTATGTGTTGTGAGCTCAGGAAGCCATCATATGCATGATACATCGCGGTGCATCCCGAGATATCGATTTTATAGTGTAGCTCACAATGGCTTCCGCAGTTTCGCGTGATATGAAATACCCTACATATTTTCGGTTCCGGTCGAGATGGGCTGATGCTGAGCATTCCAAATGATAGATTTATGTGTTGTGAGCTCAGGAAGCCATCATATGCATGATGCATCGCGGTGCATCCCGAGATATCGATTTTATAGTGAAACCCAAAATGCCTTCCGCAGTTTCGCGTAATAAGAGATACCCTACATAATTTCGGGTTCGGTCGAGATGGGCTGATGCTGAGCATTCCAAATGATAGATTTATGTGTTATGCGCTCAGGAAGCCATCATATGCATGATGCATCGCGGTGCATCCATTGATAGCGATTTTATAATGAAGATCACAATGGCTTCCGCGTGATATGAAATACCCTACATATTTTCGGTTCATGTCGAGATGGGCTGATGCTGAGCATTTTAAATGATAGATATATTTGTTATGAGCTCAGGGAGCCATCATATGCCTGATGGATGGTCGTGCATCCCGAGATATCGATTTTATAGTGAAACCCAAAATGCCTTCCGCAGTTTCGCGTAATAAGAGATACCCTACATAATTTCGGGTTCGGTCGAGATGAGCTGATGCTGAGCATACGGAATGATAGATATATGTGTTATGAGCTCAGGAAGCCATCACACGCCTGATGCATCGCGGTGCAACTCGAGATATCGATTTTATAGTGAAACCCAAAATGCCTTCCGCAGTTTCGCGTAATAAGAGATACCCTACATAATTTCGGGTTCGGACGAGATGAGCTGATGCTGAGCATACGGAATGATAGATATATGTGCTATGAGCTCAGGAAGCCATCATATGCATGATGCATCGCGGTGCCTCCATTGATAGCGATTTTATAATGAAGCTCACAATGGCTTCCGCGTGATATGAAATACCCTACATATTTTCGGTTCCTGTCGAGATGGGCTGATGCTGAGCATTTTAAATGATAGATATATTTGTTATAAACTCAGGGAGCCATCATATGCCTGATGGATGGTCGTGCATCCCGAGATATCGATTTTATAGTGAAACCCAAACTGCCTTCCGCAGTTTTCTCGTAATATGAAATACACTACGCATCAGTTCAGGATATGCTGATGCTGAGGGTTCAGAACTATATATACATTTGACGTAATATCTATGATAACAATATTGCGATATTATCATGTGCATGAAAACAGATTTCATTTGTTTTGACTCATCATACACCGAGGGGAAGGTGGGTCGGCCGACCATATCACTTAAATGGTTAGGGTGCGGCCCGAGCATATGTTCTCACCTGCCTATCAGGTGAGAACACGTGCTTGGGCGTATGGGGCTGTCAGTTTTTGAACCTGAGCTGACTGGGTATTGCCAACCAGATTTCAACCGCTCTTAAAATCTCGGCGTTCCAGCGCTGAGGCACAAGTCGTGCAAGCTCCGATCGTGGTGTGCTGTGTCACACGGGACTCAAACGGGATCTCAAGCCCGGCAGCTTGTGCTGCAGGCACGGGTCGCGCGGTGCAGTGCCCTCTCTTTGCGAAACACCGTTCATATAAAGGAATAAACGGCACATCATGCAATGCTATATGTGGGGCAAGTGCTTGGCCTTAATACTTTTAAGGCGAGGCTCGGGTACATGACTTCGTGCCCGAGAGCGTGTACCCGAGCGCCGGGGCTGTCAGGTTTTTAACCTGAACTGACCGTGTTCTCATCGGTCGGACTGCAGCCCCTCTTATGATTGCAAGCACACCTTATATGTTCTTGTTACAGGTACACAGATGCTGTGCCGTGCCGCGTTAGGAGGGATCCCATAAAAGGTTGCTCGAGTGGAACACCAGGCAGCGTTATTCGTGCCCGGGGAATATTGAATGCTATCGAGATTCGAGTACATGTTCTCAGTTTGCAAACCGAGAACTTGGGGCTGTCGGGATTTGTACCTGGGACACTGCAGCCACTACAGCCTATACACTACACAACCAAAGGTGCAAGTGATATCTCAGCCTCGAACTGAGACCTCCGGACTGAGTGTCCAGCGCTCTGAATTGAGCTAATATCACAAAGAAGGATGCGTCTATGATCCGCAACGGAAACGCCTGCGCTCACGAACCCAGCTGGGATGCAGCAGAGCACCCTTGCAAGACAGGCGAGAGAAAGCCCTAAGCTAGAAGATAGGCGTACTCGTAAAGCGTGGAAGTAATATCTCAGAGTCACACTAAGACCTCCGAATGTAAAAACCGGCGCTCTTTTGAGCTAGTATCACCGAAAAGATGGCTTCCGAAGAAGGACCTGCAGCGGACTCGAAAGCAGTCACTGACGCTCAAAGGTACTGCAGAAAGTGCTTACGGCTCCGCGAACGTACCTGCCAGCGATATTTCCTGAACGGCCTAGCCGTGGAAGTGGGTGACAACTCAGAATCGAACTGAGACCTCTGGAAAAGGTTTCCAGCGCTCTTTCTTGAGCTAATGTCACAACAATGAGCCGTTCTCCCTGAAAATGGTGCACAGCAAGACGGGCGTGCCGTGCGTTTGTGAGAAAATCCTGATTGGGGTACCTCGTTGTGGACTGCAGCTGAGAAAAATAAGCGCTTCGCAGACATCCCTACACAAACCCGGCAAATAGCCCAGTGATACTGTGTACGCTTGTTACGGATGCTCGACTCCCCGCACAACTCTCGCGCGACAGAACACAATAAGCAACGTCAATACGAAGGCTGCTAAAACTTTCACAGGAGCAGCCTCACAAAAATGTAACGGGCGTTGGCTGGAAACAGACAAGTTTAAGACAAACCTGTGAAAGCAAACAACAGCAGCGATGTTGATGGCGTGAGTTGCATGAGAAAGGATGCTAAATATCATCGTTCGCGGAAACCATTGGTCGACCGCCAATGATTCCATCTAAAATACCTTCGGGATCTGACCTGTATGCACTGTTGGACACCGGAATCTGTATCACCACTAAAAACGCGAGAAACCTGTCAGCGACAAATATCCGAGATGACGTTGCATTAATTCATTTTATTGGGAAATTTTTCTACGACCGACGGATTGAAGAGGCTCTCATCTAATGGCGTTGGGCTTGAGTCATGATACGGTGATGCAGTCGTCGTTTTCGGGACCCGAAAAGTGCATGAGATCAGGTCGGGTCACGTGGCGTGGCATGGGCAAATAAATGTCTTGGAAAGCAATCTTTTGATGGTACAGTTCTCTAAATTTGCTAGCAAGATACTTTATATAATCGCAGGACCTCCTAAAAACGAAACATCCTGAGTGCTCTGGATGACTGTGGCATATTGCTCGGAATTACTATTATAAGCAGGTTCGGGGGGGGTAGTCGCGGTCATGACCGACGGATTGAATGGGCTCTCATCTAATGGTATCAGGTTCGGGCCAATGCATTCACCTCTGAATCGATTCTCATGATGCCTTTCGACACAAGCATTGCAGCGTGTGCTTACGTCAGTCCTGAATCGTTTCTCGTCCACAATTCGAAAGATGTCCAAAATATCGCGTGGAGTCATTTACGGACATCATTGGTCGGAATCACTGACTGTATGGTCGGAATCGCTGACTGTATGGTCGGAATCGCTGACTGTAAATTAATTTCAGAGGTGTGTCATATGGTGGAACATGCCGCGTGGCAAGAAGAAATTGTATAATTGCAAGCATGGCAAACACAAATTCCTTTACGATGGTATCTTAGATGCTTTGAAACGAATTTCCGTTGGCTCGTCGATGATTCAAGATATCAGGTCATCTCGGCATGACACAGTCTGTATGGGTCGATTACGAAACGAGATTCCGGGGGGGTGTCCGGCGTCATGGGTGGACGACTCTCGGGACAAATTACGGCTGATCTTCAACGGTAAGTGGCTCAATGCCTTCCTGATCTTTCCGAAGTTCAAGTATGAGCACCTGCAACCTTTTGTAGACCTGCTTAGGAGGGGTGACGGGCTGTTTTACTTTGACTATAAGTCAGGGTATTACCACGTAGACCTCCACGAGATGTCTCGTACATATGTTGCTGTTGAGTGGCAGGGCAGGTTCTTTGAGTTCTGTGTGCTGCCGTTTGGTCTAGCTCCAGCTTGCTGGGTGTTTACGAAGATCAACAAGGAGCTCGTAGGTAAGTGGCGGGGTCTCGGGTTCCGTGTGCACCCCTACGTGGACGACTTTGCCTTTGCTGTGAGGGCTCCTACACTCACGGACCCTTCGGCTTTGGCTGTGTTGTCCCGTATTATGCGGGACGTGCGGGAGGCAGGCTGGCTCGTGTCAGAGTCTAAGTCTCAGCTGTTTTTCACACGGGCCCTTGTGCATATAGGCATAGGCATAGACCTGGAGGGGGGGGTCTTGTTCGTGCCTGAAAAGGCTTTGAGCAAGATCCGTGCTTGTGTGTCAGACTTGTTGAGGCTGTTTCATAGGCTGCCTCTGAGGCTTGTGGCTAAGTTTGCAGGCTTAGTTAATGCACAGTGGTTTGTGCTAGGGGGTGTCACTAGATTGTATGCTAGGGCGGCTGCAGTACTCATAGCCGACACCCTGACTTGGGGCTCGTGGGCTTCTCATGTCCCGGGCACTGATGCTCTTCGGGCAGAGCTGGAGTTTTGGCTGACAGACGGCTTTCGTAGGCATCAGAGAGGCATTTGGGAGCCCAGGGGGGCGGGGCTTCAGCTGGAGACAGTCCATGCGGACACCTCTGAGGTGGCATGGGGTTCCTGGCTGGAGCAGTCCTTTGGGGGACCTGAGTTGCTTGGCCACAGTTATCTGACCATGTCGGACAGACTGAAGTCATCCACTCTCAGGGAGCTCCGGGGCATTTTTGACTCTCTCCGAGCATTTGATGTGGCTGGCAGGCTGAGAGGGAAGAGGGTGCTTGTCATATGTGACAACCAGGCTGTGCATTTTGTCATTGAGTCTGGCAGCAGGCATCAGGAGCTTCAGGAGCTGGCTTTAGCGGTGCATGATTTCTGTGCTGACCACGGGGTGGTTTTGTCCTCCCTTTGGATGCCCAGGGAGTTTGAGGCCCGGGCTGATGCCCTGTCCAAGATCAGAGCCCATGATGACTGGATGGTCAACCCGGCAATCTTTCGGTGGGCTGACCCATGGATTGCCGGGGGGTGGAGGCACACCCGGGACAGGTTTGCAACTGACAAGAATTGTCTTGTTTTTGACAGTGCAGGTGCCCCCTCCTTCAACAGTGCTTGGCACTGTCCAGGTACGTCGGGGGTTGACACTTTCGGTCAGACGGACTGGCGGAAGCACGTCAACTGGTGCAACCCGCCTTTCCGGATGATCGGGAGGCTCCTGCTGTTTCTGCAGGCTGAGAGGGCTGCAGCCTCCATTGTGGCCCCGGTCTGGACTTTCCAGCCGTGGTGGGTCTTGCTGTGTCCCGACGGGGTTCACTTAGCAGACTGTGTGGTGCAGTGGACGGAGCTCCAGCCCTCAGCGGACACCTTCCTCCCTGGCCTCGGAAGGGCCAATGAAGGGGGTGTGGGCTTGCCTGACTTTCGGGTCCTCCTCTTGCGGGTCTCCTTCGATGAGAGGGAGCCTGCAGGCCCTGGTCCCCGCTGTACCTTGGGGGGTTGCATGGCTTGTGACTGGGGTAGGGGTATGAGATGGGGGCTGCCCTTCATGCAGGCATCATAGGCACTGGGGAGCAGTGGGCTGGCCTGCAGTTCTCCGTGACGGACCCGCTGGAGATGCAGCTGCGGGCAGACATGCTGTTGGCGGTGTCTGGCACCCGTGAGGCTAGCACCATGCGGGGCTACTCGCGGGTGTTCGTACGGTACCAGGCCTTCTGTCAGGACCGTGACCCGCCCAGCAGCAGGGTGCCTGTTCCTGCCGATCCAGTCACTGTGGCTATGTACTTACAGTACATAGCCAATGCGGCCAGGACATTCTCTGTGGTGAAGACCGCTTCGGCTATGGTCTCCACTGCTCATGACTTGGCTCTGGTCCCGGCGGACCGGAACCCCACTTCTCACCGACTGGTGGCCGCGGTACGGGAGGCGGCTCACATGAGGCTGGGGGACAGGCGGCTCAACAGGAAGGAGCCGCTGGAGTTTGCTTTGGTGCAGAGTGGTGCCCGTTGCTGGTTGATGCTGGAAGGGGTCACTCGGCAGATGTTTGCTACACTGGGTTTGGACATGTGGACAGGATTTTGGCGGTATGACTGTGCAGAGAAGGTGAGGTTGCGGGATATGAAGTTCTGTGAGACCCACATGACCACCTTCCTGGAGAAGCGGAAGACGGACAAGTACAGCTATGGTCAGCTCGGGCGGCAGAGGGGCAGCCTTTGTGCCCGGTGGAGGTCAGTCAGAGGTGGGTTGACACTCAGATTGCACGGGGGGTGCAGCCCGATGAACCACTGTTCCAGCAGATTGATGGCAGGCGGTTTCAGCGGGACCCGTCGGCTGACTGCCTGACGGGGAAGAGGCTTGACTATCCTCAGCTGAGGAGGTACCTGTTCAGGATGCTGGGTGAGGCTTCTGGCTTGGACCCCGATGCTCTGAGGCAGCTGTATGGGACCCAGTCCCTGCGGTCTGGTGGGGCTACGGCGGTGGCTGCGGCTGACCAGGTTACTGATTTCGAGTTCAATCAGTACGGTGGCTGGAGCTCGTCGGCGGCTGCGGCCACCTACAAAGCTACCAACCTCAACCGCAGGCTGGCGGTGTCCAGAAGCATGCCCCATGCTCAGCAGAGTAGGCGGCCTTTCTTGTCTGATTGCTTGTTGTTGTCATGCATTACATGTGCACTGCTTTGTGGTGATCTTTGTGTGCTTGCACCGGCCGGGTTCCATTCACATATGTGTCATATGTGTCATGCAAGCTGGGCTATGTAGCCGCAGCTGATTAGAAAACTGATGGTTTTCTGATCAGTGTAGGATGACAGGCAGTATGACTGTCATCCGGAGCAGATCTGAAAACTGAGGTTTTCTGATCAGTCGGAGGCATAAGAGGCCAGCTACGGACTGAGAGGGCCTCTTGCCGTGTTACTGTGGACTTGTGTGGACTTTCCCACCCGCCCTCCCTTGTGATTCAGGTACGGATGAGGAGAGGCCGCTTTCAGTGCAGGAGCTGCAGGACTTGGAGGACCTGGAGCAGCTGGGCTCTGAGCTGGAGGCCGTGCAGATCCGGCCCGCAGAGGGGCAGTCGGCTCATTAGAGTGTAGGTAGAGGAGACTAGGACCTGTGCCTGTTCAGTGCCGACCGCTGTGATGAGAGGTAGCTATAGTGATCCTTCGGTGGGGGGCTGCGAAGCTACCTCATGCTGCTTCTCATCTAGGCACTGTTCAGTAGGCTTTGCTAGGTGATGGCTTTGCTATTGCTGTCATGCCTGACTCTGAGCTGGAGCGGGTAATTATGCTTTTTGAGGGTTTCAGCCCTAGCATAGCATTTTAGGTCCATAGTCTGTACTCTTTAGGGTAATGATGGTATTTGCAGGCCTCAGTCCTTTGGCACGAGGGGCGTGTGCCCGCATGCAGAAGGCTGGGGTCGGCAGTCGGGTCGTGGGACCCTGATTCCTGTCTGACGGGAGTCCTTGATTTTTGGCACTTCTGGATATGTCGTATTATTATTTTTTGTAATTCCACACGCAGTGCACCGGCCGGGTTCCATTCACATATGTGTCATATGTGTCATGCAAGCTGGGCTATGTAGCCGCAGCTGATTAGAAAACTTACCGGTACCACCCATCAGATTCCAGCAACACTGCTAGTGACTACTAATTATAATTATTATACCTTAAAATAGAAGATGACACGTGGGCAGCGTTACCGATCGGGCCGAATTTGCCAGAATTTACGGGCCGGTCCGTCGCGTGCGGTGGGGATCAAACATCAATTCAAGAACTCAACTCGTCAATGTGATGTCGATGTCGTCAACTGTTGAACTGTAAACTAAACTCCTCTGGAATGGCAATCGACTCAATCGAGCAATCGACACCGTTCAAATGATTAAATAATGAAAATCGGGAAAAAGAACAAAACAACCAACAAAACATGAAAACATAAACAAAACAAAATAATAATAAAGAAATTGGTAGAGTCGTCAGATTGGGAAAATCTCTGGCCATCCTGGCCGCCGAATGCCACGATACGTCAGCAACACCTAACTCCAAAACCTTCGTTATTTTTTCTCCTCCGCTCGTGATTGAGCCAGTGATTCAGCAAGATGTCTGTTGATCTGTTCGCCTTTACCCTTTTTTATACGATAGCTGTCTCTCTTTTCAACATTTTTTTCTTTACTTTTGCTTTCCATTCAGATTACCATACAGCCCCCGAGCATCTTGAATTTGGACACCGTTAACACGGAATATTCTATTTCATCATATCTTCGAGCGCCAGACATAGTTCATCGCGTTTCTTGACGGAGGAGATGAGCAAAAAGTTTGTTGCACCAAGTCATCGTTCTGTTGAAGCACGTTTATGTCGTTTTGCGCGCCAGCTATTTCTCGATGAAAGAGTCGTGGAGCCGTGAGACCATTTGATGGAACGACGAAGTTCGTCCAGAACAAAAAAGAGACGCGATGCAGATAGTGGTAGTGACAGTGATACCGTGAGTGAAGCAGGCCCAGAATTCTACGACTTCCTGCCAACCCCACACTGTGCGCACGTCGTTAAGTCTCACACAGAAGACGGTGATCAAGCACATGAGATTTCTATCAACTCAATCGTTCGCGTGTACCAAGGTGCGGTTGCTCGCCAGTTTTCCACAACTTGAACTCATATATCTTTGCGAGCCTTTGAAAATCTTGCACTTACCTTGTGAGGTATCGAATTCTCACCACGATTGTACTGCTGTCCGGAAAATGACGGCGCGGTAATACCACGTTCTTGTTTTGGCATTGTCATTCGCTTGCCAGCGTTGTTAGCACAGAACACTGTTTGCCCACAAGACAACATATTCGACCTCTGGTTTTGCTTATGTGCGCGAAAATAGCCGTTACCGATATGTTGTACAAAACAAAGAACGTGAGCGCCAAGGTATGCGTAACGTCATCTATTTGCGCATATTTTAGTATTGTTTCTGCGGGAGGGCCAGCAGATAACCGCGTTTTGCAACTGCTGGACACTCGCATACGGCGCTTGAGTGGTCGGCCTGCAATTACGAGGCAAAATCAAACAGATACGCACGTAGGAAGCTTATCCTATCCTCATATCCCATAGTTGTTTACTGTTATGTCCAGATACATTGCGTCTTGTTGGGAACTCCACAAGTCCGCCTTTCTAAGATTAAGCGGGAGAAAAGAAGCGGCTTCCTGAAATGTTTAGAGTTCGCAACCTGCTATTTCCGCTATGCGCCTGGAGTCATGCGAGGTATCTGCTCTCTGAGGACTATATGCTACAGGGAGACGCCTATATGGTCAATCCTGTTTTTCACCCACCTGTTTGGTCTCTGTTCCAACACCTTGGCGTGAAGTAACGTTGCTACACTGAGAAACAATCCTCCGCGGGTCCTGCAGCCACCTTTAAACGCCTTCGAGCTCGGGAAGTTCTCAGAATATGAAGTCGAACTATACGAAGTTGATTTATCGTCGAAACTATCCGATGCCCGCGTTGAGGAAGTCGCCCAAGCTGTTGGACTACTTGACCGAGAGTATCCTCGCCTGGTTTTATATCTGCTTCGACTGCGTATCAAAGTGAGCAGACCTACTTAGTACGGAAGTCTCGTCGTGCTCTTCTTGCGTTACGAATCCGAGACTAGTTGCCTCATAACAAGACCTGAATGAGCGCTGCTGTCTACTCGCCCCTTTCAGGCTTCTTGGCTTGAAGTACTGACGAGTTGGTATCGGCCATTTTCGCTGCAGGCTGCGCTCGCGTTGAATGCCACAGATATGCAAAAAATGCGAGCGGTCTACTGTTTGTGCCAAGCGTATGCGCCCAAGAAGACTAAGAGGTGGGGAAAGAAGGAGAGATACTTGGCCGTGGAGATTTTGAAAGTGGCTTTCAGGAAACTACGGGAGGAGCTTGGTCACGCTCCATATCCACCTCCTCCTCCACCACCTCCTCCTCCTCCTCCTTCTTTGGAGGTGGGCTTCTTTGAGCTTGTTCCGGCGGTGCGAAGTAGCATCGAATTGTGTGCGCATTTTTTTCGTCTTATTGAAAGGAATCTTTACGTCGTTTGGCCTCCGGGTACCAATACATTCTGCTTTATGTTGAACGGCCACCATTGATTCGACACGTGTGACATCCCACATTTTCGTGCGGGAACATACGGTTTGAAAGGAGGGATGGTGGGGGCTTCGTGCCCGTAGGACACAACGCTTGATCTTGAATCGCTGACGCTCGGTTCAGCACGAAGTTCTATGGAAGCCTCGTCAATGTGTGACACAGAACGAAGTTCCATCCAAACACCCAAACTCTCTGACACCTCTGGGTCTCTTTCAGCACGGAAAGCCACGGACGACACAGAAGCGATCGAAACTCCTGAAGACCCCAAGGAAAGTGCAACGCCTGCTTTGCAAGCCATCGCAGAAGAGCCAAAGATTTCTCACACCGACGAGGAGATGCAAGCCAAAAATGCAGAGGTAGTTGCATCGTCTGAAAGTGCCGAAGTTGAGCAGAAGAAACCGTCTGAAAGTGCCGAAGTTGAGCAGAAGAAACCGTCTGAAAGTGCCGAAGTTGAGCAGAAGAAACGGAGGGCGTCCCCAAAACGGTCACCCAAAAAGAAGTGAGATGTAGAGTTTTGTGTATGCTGCCCCTTTTCCCATTTTAGTGCTGAAAGTTATTAATTTTCAGGCTTTGATAGACTTTGTGGACCTCCCGTGTGAGTTATGGAAATACAAACAGTTGCCTCTTTCACAAAAGTAGTAAAGGTGTCTGGGCGTCGTAAGCCCCAGTTCCTTAGTTTGATAGCAGGCCCACATTGCAGATAAAAATATTTCAACAGGTATTGTTGCTCCTCAACTGTGTTCCTTGTAGAGCGCGCAAACTGACGCAGGGACTGCGTTCCCCTCACAACGGGGAGAGTCAGCCCAACCAGAGTCTCCCCTCAGTTCTAAGGTGCCATGTCAGCCTGCTTGTCTTTATTCTAGAATCTTCGCTCAACTCATTACTCGCCAGGTCACTGTTTGGAGTGAAAAACACATCCCAAATTGTATTCAATATCTTTCAAACATCCAAAGTGTCAATCTCGGTGACTCACGTGAAAGTGACTGAGTCAGTATTAATTCCGTATCGTGTAATCCCGCGGTGTCCCTTCGTTGTGTCAATATCCTGACAATCAATATGTAGCTCATATCCCCCCCACCTCTGCGAGTTTTGGTAGTTCATGAAATTCATATTACTTATATGATATGTCAGGAGGGCCCTACGACATTCTCGGCTGCTGCTGTCCTCTGGATCCCGCGGTGCTATTCGCTGCGGTCCGCTGCCGCATATCACGCGGTGTCCGCTTACGGTTTCACGGTGGAGAGTGCGCCCAACCACATCAACGACAACGCTGAGGTTGCTACGACGCTCACGCGCCTCTCCGATCGTGTGGAGTCGCTGGGTGAGAGCGTGCATTTTGCGCATGCGTTATTCCCCGGCAATGCAGCGGACGGTTGGTGCACTGCACGCATCGCTGATGCTCTCAACTTCGCAGCACGCTGCGGCTCCTCATGGTGGTGCGACTTATGTCGTGGGGGCGGCTGGATTGGATGTCATCCACTGTGCAGGTGGTGCAGCACATGCGATCCATGCATCCACGGAGCTCGCAGTGCTCGCGTGAATCGATGGCGTGGTAGAGGAATTTCCTGGCGGAGTTGAGCTTGTGCCGGTGTCGGCCGGCGTATGCACCACGGAGGGCTACGAATTAGACCGCCACAGCGAGCCAGACCACATGATGACCACGAAATGCCAAAAAATGCGGTTGATAAGGGTTTGGGTTTTAAATCATTCCGATGTTGAGGAAAGCGATATGGTGACTACCTCGAAAGCTTTTGGTTCTTAGTACCGTATTTAGGGCGGGTGTTATGGTACACCTGCTGTGTGAAACCCCCTTGTAAACCCCGACTTCTTAGGGGTTCTTAAAATATAGTACTTTATGAGCAAATAACGTGTAAGGGCGATATTCGGCATAATTTCAGTTTGTTCATACCGTATATGACAAAGTTTGATGCTTACCTCGCTAGCAACCATGTAATGCGGTGTACTCGTGACATACTGTTAATCGAAAGTTAGCGTTCGTGAAGAACAACGAAACATGCAAGAACGTTTGCCATCATATAGGAGCCAAGGCCGCCCTTGAGACCACTGTGTAAGAATTTTGCGGGGGTCCTCGGTCTTATGAAATTTGCGTGAATCACTCTGTGCTTCTGAACCACCCCTCCGCCGTTGATTTGATGTTGTTGAAGGCTGTGAAGTGTCGTCGTTTGACTCGAGCAGGGTCTCGTCATGTTGTTTCGTTGTAGCATTGTACGCAGGGGCTTGCCCTGCACGATGTATGAGTGGTGTGCTTTGAATACTGCGAGCGCAACGTCGTGAGGACTGGCGTGAGCGACGTTCGCAGGTGTTGGAGCCGAGGCAGTGGCGCATCAACAGCGGACGAAGCATGTGCTTTAAGTTTCGCGCATGTTTCTCCAACCGTTTTTTTCTTCGAACATTTCGTGGCTTTGCGACCATCGAGTAGCTTGGCACCGGGTTTCCACGGCTAAGCTCGCTCAGCATCAAACTGGTCATCACATAAACAGTGTCTGGCCGAGGCTTTATGCTCTCGGAAACCCAGACAGTGAAGCAAGACTGTACTACTGTACTGTACTACTGTACTGTACTACTGTACAGTACAGTGCTAGGATGTCACGGACACGATACGGAAGCAGGGTCAGGCTAGGGGCTAGTCAGAGCCCATAATAACTAAGCCTAAACCCGAAGTCCAGCAATGGCCCGAAAACAGCGTTTTTGCCCCCCGGCGAGCACCAAAAAGAAATCCAAAAAATTTTCCTCACGGGGTCTTATTATTGCCCTAATAAGGCCTAGCGTAACTCTCCAAACATCATAAAACCTCCATTTAGATCGATTATGCATTTTCTTGCCGAACTTTTTGCGACGGCTCTTTATGTGTATCTCCCTTTTATCAATCTGACTTTTACCGTTCTGATTCCGAAACCCTTAACTCAGGGTTTATTTCCAGTTATCTAGTTATTCACTCCGAACTATATATCTAACAGAGTGGTCAGCAACCTCGTCCTCGTAAGCACCACGCCACCACCAGAGTCGTGCTCCTCGTGATCGTCGGAGTGATTGGTGTAAGACTCGTCGTCGTTGCCACGATCGCCCAATGGGTCCGCGCGCTCAGAGGAGAGCGAAGCATTCCCAATAGAAATAAATGTTGGCGGTAAAAATTCTGTTGTTACAGCGTCGAAAAGACTTCCAGAGTCATCCTCCTGGAAGCCTGTGTCCAGAGAGGAAGGTTGAATTGCTGAAGACGAGAAATTCGGAGTGACAAACTCGCGGGATTCGCCAAAAGCGTCGAAATACCCAAGGGGGTACTCCGATTCGTCCTCACTCTCGCCACTCTCATATACCGCTGTAATGTCCTGGTGTCCAGATGTGTCGAGAGAACCAGAACGGAATCCACGGAATGATAAAAATGACGCTCGACACGAACAGGGGGAGCCTGTCGTGTGAGCTTGCGCGTACTGGAGGAGCCAGTCGCGGATCTCGTGGTCGTTATCTGTGACGAAACAGATCGGGTGGCCAAAATCGCGGACCCATTGCCAACGCCCCGCTTCTCACAGAGAATCAAAGACGAATCGGACGCACCACCACCGACTGTTGCGTCCCTTGAAACAACGAGATTCGAAATAATTGGCTCGAAAGCCGCTGGAGGCTGCGGTAAAAGCTTTGAAGCACTCCGAAAATGAGCGAGCGCTCTAGCTTGGGCTTGGCACACAGAAATGAGCTGAGCGCGTTTGGAAATAGACACCTTCCCCAATT
>LGRX02012392.1:0-23396 GCA_001247695.2 Cymbomonas tetramitiformis
CTTCCAGTTGGTGGGCGTGCATACTCCAATTAGTGCAATTGTCTTTACCAATCCAGGAACAGATACACATGAGCGCCCACTGCCCATGAACACCGAGAAGTTGAAGGCCAACTCGAGTCAGGGATAGCTGCACTTTGCCGTGAACACACTCATTTCCGGTGATTTTCCACAAGAAAAGTGCCTTGAGCGCCTCTTTGATTTCTTCGACCGTATAGGTTTGGTCTGCGTCTGAAAATTTGAACATCGCTGACTCCCGCTTGTACTCAAGCTCTAGTTTTGTGTGAGACACAGTAGACGTATCCATGTCTGCGCTTTGACCTGTGTACATCACCAATAGCTATCCTGAATAGTCATCATTTGAAGATGCATACTGTTAAGTTATCACATCCTGAGGGGCATGCAGAGGGCCAGGACCGGCGTCACAACCAAGTGCACGCGACGCGCACCTGCAGTGCTGGTGCCGGTGGCGGGCTGACTCGGAGCACTGGGCATTGGGGTATCCCCTGCGTGTGGCACATTGCGCCCCTTCAGCGCACATCCTGAGGGGCATGCAGAGGGCCGGGAGCGGCGTCACAACCAAGTGCACGCGATGCGCACCTGCAGTGCTGGTGCCGGTGGGGGATTGACTCGGAGCACTGGGCATTGGGGTATCCCCTGCGTGCGGTACATTGCGCCCCTTCAACGCACATCCTGAGGGGCATGCAGAGGGCCAGGAGCGGCGTCACAACCAAGTGCACGCGATGCGCACCTGCAGTGCTGGTGCCGGTGGGGGGCTGACTCGGAGCACTGGGCGTTGGGGCATCCCCTGCATACAATACATCGTGCCGTCAGTGCACCATGATTGTACATTTAAGCAACTACTTCGTCAGCCATGTGGAAGCGTTATTTCACCATTTCTAACAAGACCCATCCAAGGTCGGTCACATTCTGACTTTTACTTGAGTTTCCAATTGTAAGCATTTGGTGGCGAAGTTTGATGCCATTCTTACTGTGTCGGAGTGGAGTCTGTGTAAAGTCACAGCATTCGCATCGCATATTAGTTGCGACGTTCTCTTCGCCGCATTTATCGCATTTCCATCGCCTTGTGGTCTCGGTGGGATTCGGGGCATCTCCTGCATACGAAACATATGTTGCTCGTCAGCACACATCCCGGGAGTTTTGGAGAGGCAGATGTGAAAGGCTGGTACGGAGTCTGGGACAGGCAATTGTGAAAGGCTGGCAGGCAGTCGAGGCTGGAGGTGCCATCCACGGCACGCGCACAATAGGGCAAGTCATCGAAGCCAGGTGTGCACGATGCGCACCCGTGTTGCTTGTGCTGGTTACGGGGTTTCTTTGAGTAGTGGGCATCGGAACATCACCTGCATGCATCATCCTGTGCACCTCAGCACACATCCCGGGAAACAGTGCACAACAGACAAAATGATATGAAGTGCAAAAAGTCTTGAGTGCATTTAGGAACGAACCTGTCGTGGGTACACCATAAGGTGTCTCTATGAAGTCGGGGATTGATTCCTCCTCAGCATCCTCTGATAAATCGACGAACTCGGTTAGATCGATGATCTCCGTGAAGTGAGTGTGGAGGGCCACTTCTTGGCGCGTGGCCTTTCGTTGGAAGACGGCCTTGGCCGTTGGATTTTTCATAGCCACATCAATTTCCCTGTGCATTCTTTGGCGGAATTCTTCCATCCATTGGATGTTGTATGTGCCATCACCCGCTGTTGATAAGTCTTGAAGTCCTTGTTCCACTCGCCAACTCCCCAAATATGCATCAAATGTTTGCGGGTCTGGAATTTCGAATTCTGGAGAGATTTGATGCCTTCTCAATAAGAAGTTGTACCACTGCTCAACAATCGCAAGAGTCCACAGACCACAACTTTCTGCATCAGATTGCAGTTGAAACGACAATGGAACGACGGTCCATCCCGGAAATGCCTCCTCCAACTTTTGGGTCACTGCTGCCGGGAACGTGCTGCCAAATGGATCAAAAGTATAAATCAATTTATGCTGCTCGTTGCTATCCAGACATACTCGGTACCAGTGCTGCCCATAGCAGAAAGCAACAGACGGGCATGCAGTGCCCGAGAGTGCCCGTTGGAGGTTTGTCAGCGCGCGTCGCTGAGTGCCAATACTGCTTAACTGGCTCACTAGCACATGAAGGGGGATAGGGTATGAGTGTGCAACTGAGATGTCGGTGGCCACCTCCGGGGGAACAACATGAAACGATTCTAAAAGAGCTTGTTGGCCATTGAAGATGTGCACATCGTCCAGCCACCGTTGCTGCGGAGTTCCTTTGAGCCGAAAGTTGTCAGGTGAATCATTTTCTGTTGCATCTGCACTGCAATGGGATTTGGCGATATTCTCAGATCCACTGGTTTCGAGATCGGTGGAGGAAGTGGATACACCCGGAACAAACGGAAAAACTTCTTGGACCCATCCTCGAATCATTTTTGCCATCATATTTGGAACTGAGGTAACCTGTAGACCGTACTGTTCGCCACCCGTTGCCTTTACCCATTCCCCTCGAGCTTTGGCTTCTTGGACCGCATCTTTGTTGTATTGTGTAATTTTGTGCCTGCATCAAGAACAAGACATCCACCCTCATGTATGTGGCAACTGGTCTAAGCTCTTTGCTATCGCCTGCTTGCTCCATGTCCCATCCATATATTGCGTTCCAATTTCCCTCACCCTCTTCCCTCCCCACTGGCTACCTCTAACATAACTGCCCCCTGTGCTTTCGAAAAATGCGTCATTGATCCTTTGGCTTTCTTTCTCATTAGAATTCATCATCATGCATGCAGCAAATGAGGAGCTCAATGGGCAGGGGATGCTTACTTGTTGGCGGTGAAGACTCGAAAATGAGGGTCATGACCTTGAAGTTGTTGAAGGCACTCGATCATTTTGTTTCCACAGGCATTATTAGCAATGGCGAGACGTACAAGTTTCTCAACAGAGAACATCTCCTGCAGCTGCTTCAAAAACTCTTCTTGGATTTGAAATTCGGATCCAGGATTCTCTTTATCCAAAAGCTTTACGACATTGATAGCCTTCATTCCTGCATAAAGCTAACAAAGATTTAGCCATCATGTCGTGCCAGAGTAGAGCAGGGATTGGGGAGCTGTCCAAGGTCCCTTGAAAGACAATTGGCTCAATGCCTTTGACAAATCTGCATATAATACGCAGTCTGTGTGCATCCTTTGACAAATCTGCATATAATACACAGTCTTTGCATCACGAAGACCTTTACTTTTGGAGGTTTTGCATATGGACCACCATGTCCCCCGCCTCCTCGTGGTGTGGTCTGGGCACTATTGAGGACACCAGTCTTGTTTGAGACTGAGGTCCTGAATAGTTGGCAGAAGGGGGGACACGCACGCATAGCATAATAGAAAGCACGCAAATAAAGCACTTGAAGCATGGAGAGCGTGGAGGAGGTAACGCAAGTGTGCCAGCACCCGGGGCTGCCAGCACGACACTCTCCCAAGGCTGCCAGCGCGGCACTGCTTCCCCGGGGCTGCCAGCACGGCACTGCGCCCCCGGGGCTGCCAGCACAGGTCAATCCGTCACGCTGACTCATGGGGCACCACATAGATGCACGCACAGCACAGGTCCGTCTGTCACGGTGACTCACGGGGCACCATTCATAGGAACGCATAGCACAGGTCAGTCTGTGTAACTGACTCACGGGGCACCAATGATACGAACGCACAGCACAAGTCAGTTTGCCACGGTGACTCACGGGCCTTCCTTACAAACATACCTTTGGGTCGATCCACCATGTAACTGACTCTGAGGGCACCAATCATACGAACGCACAGCACAAGTCAGTTTGCCACGGTGACTCACGGGGCACCATTCATACAAACGCACAGCACAGGTCAGTCTGTGTAACTGACTCACAGGGCACCAATCATACGAACGCACAGCACAAGTCAGTTTGCCACGGTGACTCACGGGGCACCATTCATACGAACGCACAGCACAGGTCAGTCTGCAACACTGATTCGCGGGGCACCAATCATGCGAACGCACAGCACAAGATCAGTCTGCCGGCGCGACTCACGGCCCACCAATCATACGAACGCACAGCACAGGTCAGTCTGCAACACTGACTCGCGGGGCACCAATCATGCGAACGCATAGCACAAGTCAGTCTGCCATGCTGACTCACGGCGCACCAATCATACGAACGCACAACACAGGTCAGTCCGTGTAACCGGCTCACGGGGAGCCAATCATACGAACTACACAAGCTGGGTCAGTCCGTGTAACCGGCTCACGGCGCACCAATCATACGAACGCACAGCACAGGTCAGTCCGTGTAACTGGCTCACAGGGCACCAATCATACGAACGCACTGCACAAGTCAGTTTGCCACGGTGACTCACGGGGCACCATTCATACGAACGCACAGCACAGGTCCTGTCCGTGTAACTGGTTCACGGGGCACCAATCATACGAACGCACAGCACAAGTCAGTCTGCCATGCTGACTCACGGCGCACCAATCATACAGAGCTACAGCACAGGTCAGTCTGCAACAATGACTCACGGGGCACCAATCATGCGAACGCACAGCACAAGTCAGTCACCAAACGCAATTGGGGAGTTTGGGAGTTTTGGGAGTTGGGGAGTTTTACAATGGGAGGCCCTTAAAAAATTGAAAATTTTACCGAATCTAGGGTTTAAGATTTTCCCGAGTTCAATGTAATTTTATTTAATTTTCCGGCTGTTTTAGGGTTTAAGAAATATTCCTAAATTTTATTAAAAAAATCATCTTTTTCAGCCTGAATTAAGGAAGATTTTGGGGGATTTTTGTGTTACGAAAACATAAATTTCCAATTGAACTTGTACAAAATTTGCCGCATATTTGAGCTTTTCGAGAATCGATAGCAAAATGATACCTTTTACGCCCGATTTCATGAAATGTATTTTTTGGGGTTCATCCATGAACCCCAACGATTTTTTATATTTTTTTTTTATGAATTTCATGCCTTTTGGGGGTTTTGAAAATTTTCGGAATTTTGGTTAAAAAAAAACCTTAATTTTTTAAGAAGCGGCTTTGAAGGCGAGAGTGCAAAATTCGGGGAGACAAGTCCAACTGTGATTTTTTTAATTTTGAATATAATCGTGAGAAGAAGAAAAGTTGAAGCTCTTAAGAAACCGCTTTGAAGGCGATAATGCAAAATTCGGGGGGAGGGGGGGATATGCAATTGTGAATTTTTTATTTTGAATATAATCGTGAGAAGAAGAAAAGCTGAACCTCTTAAGAAGCCGCTTTGAAGGTGAGAGTGCGGACTTAGCAGACTTAGAAGCTTCGGGAAGCGCTTCAAAGATCCTCTCAAAGCTCTTTGTTAAGGTTTCGCAGAGTTTGCTTTAAATGCAATTGCGAGTTGCAAAGATTTTTGAAGCAAAGATCTTTGAAGCAAAGATCTTTGAAGCAAAGATCTTTGAAGCAAAGATCTTTGAAGCAAAGATCTATGAAGCAAAGATCTTTGCGCAAAGAATTTTCAAACATCTTTAACAAGCAGATTTTAAAGCTTGCGCAAAGAGGTTTGTAACGCTCTTTAGACTTTGCGGTGTCGCAAAGTTTGCTTAAGCAATCCAGAGTTGGTGGTTCATGTTTGCGAAAAGATCTTTGAAGCAAAGATCTTTGCGCAAAGACTTTCTCAAACATCTTTAGCAAGCAGAATATTTAAAAGCTTGCGCAAAGATAACTGTAAAGCTCTTTAGACTTTGCGGTGTCGCAAAGTTCAATACTTTAAAAGCAAATAAGAGTTGGTGGATGCTTGAAGCGCAAAGATCTTTATTAAAGCAAAGATCTTTGCGTAAAGACATTCTCAAACATCTTCACCAAGCAGATTTAAAAGCTTGCGCAAAGATATTATTAAAGGTAAAGCTCTTTTTGACTTTGCGGTGTCGTATAGTTTGCTTAAGCAATTGAGAGTTGGTGGACGCAACTTGCGCAAAGACATTCTTAAACATATTTAACAAGCAGAACTAAAAGCTTGTGGAAAGATGTTGGTATTAAAGCTCATTAGACTTTGTCGCAAAGTTTGCTTAGGCAATTGAGAGTTGGTGGAAGCTTGCGAAAAGATCTTTGAAGCAAAGATCTTTGCGCAAAGACTTTCTCAAACATCTTTAGCAAGCAGAATATTTAAAAGCTTGCGCAAAGGTGTCTGTGAAGAGTTTCTTTAGACTTTGCGGTGTCGCAAAGTTCAATACTTTAAAAGCAAATAAAAGT
This sequence comes from Cymbomonas tetramitiformis, assembly GCA_001247695.2. Taxonomy (NCBI): domain Eukaryota; kingdom Viridiplantae; phylum Chlorophyta; class Pyramimonadophyceae; order Pyramimonadales; family Pyramimonadaceae; genus Cymbomonas; species Cymbomonas tetramitiformis. The sequence continues at coordinate 6,241 of LGRX02012392.1, forward strand.
AAGTGGATCGAAGCTTGCGCAAAGATCTTTAAAGCAAAGATCTTTGCGTAAAGACATTCTCAAACATCTTCACTAAGCAGATTTAGAAGCTTGCGCAAAGATAATTGTAAAGCTCTTTTTGACTTCAAATGCGGTGTCGTATAGTTTGCTTAAGCAATTGAGAGTTGGTGGATGCTTGCGCAAAGACATTCTTAAACATATTTAACACTGAGATCTTTAACCTTTTAAACCTCTTGCAGTTTTCCTTAGGACACTTTTTCAAGAACTGTCCTAAAACAGTTGTAAAAAGAGATGAGTTTTAAAAAGCGTTCATCGATGAACGCTTTTTAAAAAACACTGCTAAAGAAACAAGTTTTTTTACCGGTTTAAAGTAAAGCGTTCATCGATGAACTCTTTCTTTATTTTATTGCTGAAACTTGAGTTTTTTAAACTGTTTTTTAGAAAAGCGTTCATCGATGAGCGCTTTCCTTAGTTTTCCTTGTTTTTTCCTGACAAAAAAGCTGAATCACGCAGAAATAACGCAACTTTTGCAACTCCAAAGCGCAAACTTTTAAGAAAAATACAAGGAAAACTAAGGAAAGCGCTCATCGATGAACGCTTTTCTTTAAAACAGTCAAAAAAAACTCAAGTTTTAGCAACAAAATAGAGAAAGAGTTCATCGATGAACTCTTTTCTTTAAACCGGTCAAAAAACTTGTTTCTTTAGCAGCGTTTTTTAGAAAGCGTTCATCGATGAACTCTTTTCTAAACGTGTCTCTTTTCTACGTTTTTTCAGCGCAGTTCTTGAAGAAGGTTTAGTGAATCTTACCCGTGGGCCTTCGGATCTTCTTTTTTTGCGCGGCGCCATATCATTGTTTGGGAGAGGTCGATGCCGTTTTTTCAACGGACTTCTCCACGTTGAGACCGTTGTGATTGTGGCCTCTTGGGTTGTGGTCGGCGAAAGAGCAGTCAGCGAGCTTCAGCACTTTCTGCTCAACGAAACGCTGTTCCATCACGTCCGCGTAAACCAACCTTTCCGTGTTAGCATCTCCGGACTTCTTGGAGTTTCCTTTCTTTGGAGGCATCTTTGCTTGTTTATTTCGACTTTAAATCTGTGCGCTTTTTCTTTGGCTGCTTGAGTTCTTTACTAGCTCTCAACTGTCTTCAGGTTTTCTTCGACTTCTCTTTCCGACATACGTCGACTCCTTTGGTCAGTGTCGTTCTCGACTCGATATTTTTCGCCTCGATATTTTTTTTCCAAAATTTCAAAGCGTCTCCTCGAGTCGAATATTTTCAAGGTCTCGCCTCGACTCGATTTTTCCCTTCGGCTTCTCTTAACAATCCCAGCCCATCCTTTCAAAGGATGGCCCAAGGGTGGTGGTCATGGGTCGGCGCAAGGTGAATGGTCAGTGGGTGAAGCACAAGTTTCAATTCTGTCTTCTCCACCAGTGCTGCGCTACGGTATTGCCCAACTACTGTGATGTACCGCCTTCACCTACGGACCTGGTTGTGGCACATGGGTTGTCACTAACTAGGGAACAACGGCTTGGAGCTGGGGCCTTGACCTTTCAAGAGCAGTAACTCAGGTACGAAAGCGACATTGTTGTTTGCATTGGCACGGTCGGTTTGTTGGGCTTTGGACTAACGTGATTGTTGTTCCACAGGTACCACACGTTGGGAAATATGCGACCGAGTGTCCAGGGATAATGTGAAAGTTAGTTGGGGATCTTGGCGGGGAAAGAAGTATGTTTTGAACCGAACTGGGGGGCCGGCCACCCGGACTTGTGGTTAGTAGTGGTCCGCGAAAGCACGTGAAAAACCGATGGAGAACGTAGTTGGTCAATGCACGAAGACGAGTAGGCGATGGGGCGAAGGGCACAAGAAATGGTGAAGTCGTCTTAACTCTGGAGACAAAACATGCGCGCCGGTAACTTTGCTTTGAATATTGATTTGAAGCTTTATATTTTATGTGAAGCTAAGAACTGACAACAATCAAAGCCAGGTAAAATATAGGTGTAACGACAATCGATCATTCTGATGAGCGAAAAGTGATTACGAATGTTTGCAGGGACAATCATCGTTCGCGGTGTAGTCCACTCGTTACCTACGGACGCGTTCTAATCTAGTCAATAGTACAAGCGTCCAAATAAAACCTTCTAGCTAAGCTGCATATTCTAAAGCTGCGAAAACAAAACGGACACCTTCCGTCATCATCCCGCAGCAAGTCACTGCTCAGCTCGGTTAAGGCTTCGTACGTAAGAATGCCGTAGCCGCGAGTGTTATACCACAGTTGCCACTGCCATGGTGGATATTCGTCGTAGTGCCAGCCGATCTCGTACCAGTATACCAAGTGCCTCACACCTGTTCTTTCGGTTGTCGTGCGGCCGTGGATGTACAGCGGCCACACTTGTAACCAGTTCCAGGTGTTAAACTGTATTCTCGTTCTGTAAAACTCAACATAGTCCGCTTCCGCTTGTAAACGCGCACGCATCCAAAGCACATTAATTACCTCTGGGTACACCTCAACTACCTCTGGCTGTTCGTCAGACATTTTTTAGCGTAATTGCCACAAAGTAGGTGTTTAAGTGTTTGCGCGTTTAATGTTTTCTGTCCGCGTGTCTTCTGTATTTAAGAGAAGTCCGGGCGCGCGTCGTAAACTCGAGTTGGTGACCTAGCGGTTGTCGGCTGTTTTATGCCTGGAATAAGAAAAAAAAACGGGGCAAACCCAAGAAAATAGGGACAAAGCCAACCAAAGATATTCCTGAAAGTGTAAAAAAATAGGGGTTTTTTCAAAAAATTCCAAATTTTTGAAAAACCCCAAAAAGGCCTGAAATTCATATAAAACTAGAAAAAAAAAATGGGGGTTCATCGATGAACCCCCAAAAAGATATTTCGTGAAATCAGACGTAAAAAGTATCATTTTGCTACCGATTTTCGGAAAATGTTTTGAAGCTTAAAAATGCGGCAAATATTGTACAAGTTCAATTGAAAATTTATGTTTTCGTAGTACAAAAATCCCCAAAAACCTTCCTTAATTCAGGCTGAAAAAGATGATTTTTTTGGTAAAATTTAGGAATATTTCTAAAACCCTAAAACTGTCGGGAAATCAAATAAAATTACATTGAACTCGGGAAAATCTTAACCCCTAGATTCGGTAAAAACTTCTATTTTTTTTAGGGCCTCCCATTGTAAAACTCCCCAACTCCCAAAACTCCCAAACTCCCAAACTCCCCAAATGTGTAGAATGCGCGAGTCCCAGTGATACCCTCAGCACGAGCTTTGAATTCCCACGCCCCTGGCTTGGCGATGTCCAGGTTTATTCCACGCAGCCTACGGGTTACTTTGGTGATGTTCTTCAGTCCAGAGCGATAAGTAGACATCATGTTCTAGTTGTTCATCGCCACACAGTTAGTAGGCGCCCTGCCAGCCAAGAAGTTGACCGAAGCCATACGCGCCTCCAACCTGGCGAGGCAGTACCATAAAAGTCGTGTTTCAAAGACTTAGTACGGTCGTGTACTCCAAAAGAAACCGCTGCTTCAGACTGCAGATGGCCAGGTCACTGAAGAAGGTCTCCAGGTTAGTGTACCTGTGTATCCAGCCTTAAGATACCCCGTGCCCACCGCCGGCACGCTCCAGATATTTTTTCTGTTGTGACCCCAGTGTGTGCTCCTTCAAATCCCACAAGAGCCTGGCCGTACTGCATTGATACTCTGATACACTGGGGTGCAACTGGGGGTGCACATATTCTTTTTTAGAAAGAGTTCATCGATGAACACTTTCTTAATTTTCAACCGAAAAGAGTTCTTCGATGAACTCTTCTTAAGTGTGAAACTGTGAGAAATCCGTTGTTGAAAGCTTTTTTTAATCTTAAACTAAATGTGTTAACTTTTGATATTTTTTGTTTTCTTTCTCGTTGAGTTTTGTTCATCGGTTTTTATTTGCAAAGAGTTTTGCTTGTCACCCCTACGTTTCTAGACGGGTTCAATACACGTGTTGAACACGTATTGGAGGCATATTGGAGGCATATTGAAGACGGTATGCTAATATCTGGACATTCCAATACACGTGTAACATATTGGCCAAACTATTGAACCGCGATCAGCCTGGACACAGCGAAAATGAGTATGCTAGCATGGGCACCCAAATGGTGTCAGACTCACCCACTAGCACTTGGTATCATCTAAGGAAGGGTCTAGCGTTATGGGGACAAGTTTTCACGGCATTTGGACGCGTATCGCAGAAGTCGGTTCTGGGGGGCTTTTTGAATTGGGGCCCCGATGTATTGAAATAAGGCAAAACGATTGGAGGGGTGTTCAATATGTCTGCAACCGCCTGCAACACACGTATTGAACATGTGTTGAACACATGTTGAAACATTCACGCATGAGGAATCGTTCAATACATGTGCAATATGTCTACAATCAGATGAATCATTCAACACGTTTGAAAAAAATATGTGTTGAACACATATTGAAACATTCCCTCATGCAGAATATCTTTAATACATGTGCAATATGTCTACAATCAGAGTGAATTATGCAACACATGACTGCATGGGGTAAAGGGGTAAGACCCCCCTGCTGCTCACATATTGCATAATACTTACAATATGTCCGCAATACGTATCTGGTATATTACAGGTATATCAAATGTGTACAGAGGCACTACTATGCGTCATCACACTTTCTGCAGTACCACATTCCAGTGGGGATGTCGGTGAGCCCTGCGCATCGCACGTGCATAGCCTCTTTGCAGCCTGCCCTCTCACACAGAAGGAGCTCGCCACCGACTCTACACTTCCCGCATGTGTCAAAGTGACCATCACTACCTACGGGCCTATCAACGAGTGCAAGTTTCTCCATATTGCGGTCGCTCGTATCAAGTATCACCGCTGAATCCATGCAGGGGTGTTTGACTATCACTACTTGCGCTTGGACTTGATTGGCCAGTAGGTAGGGCTCTCGGTTGTCCATAGTGTACTTGGAGCTGTCCCATGGGTTGAAGGTGTAGTAAGCCTTGGACACCTTGCCCACGCCGAGGATGGAGTTCTTCAGCTTGAAGCTTGCGATCTGAGCTTCCGTGGGCACGGGTAGCCAATCACACTTTAAAAAAGTGTAGAGCACACCGCCAATGCTAACCCGCAGAATGGCGTTGATGATACCATACCTGCGCACGAAATGTTCAATGTTTTTGTAATATACGTACAACATATCCTTAGTATGTTGGGAACGTATTGCATATATGTTGCAGAGATATACGAAAAGGCAAAGAAGCATGCAAACTGGTGGTTGAGGTCGTACATGTCCTCCCACTCGTCATCGGCATCGGCATCATTCTTGGGGAAGGATGCGCGGACGAAACACTGGGTTGTCACTTTCCCTTTCATTGTCCCCGTCTCTAGTGCGATAGAAGACACCGTCGATGTTCACCTTGTTGTACTTGGAACACATGGGTTCGGGACCCATCATGAGCGACTTCTCGTAAGCCGTGTATTGACGACCAAGCCATCCTTCAGGGTCCTCCAATGGACCGAACGCGATCGCGGGCACAACACCCACCTCTTGTCGGTACCTAGAACGTGGATTTGCATGTTTAGAGCGCGCGGCATTCTCCCTGTGATGACAACATATTCTTAGTATACTTACAATATATGATAAACATACAGAAACAAGTTGACAATATGTTGCAGGTATACTACAGATAGTACATGCGTGCGAGCTTGCAGGTTGCACCTCCGCCGGAACAGGTCGTACTCAGCATGTTGTTGAAAAAGCTTTCGGTAAGCGGGAATACTCGCTCGCATCCAGCGGGTCAGTTGGTCAATCTCCAAGGACGTTAGCTCCAATGGCTTGCCCTTCTCCCCGAAGGTAGTGACCACGATGCCGGGAGCGGGGCCCGCCATCAAAGCCCGCGGGACACGGCCGGCAGTAGCTCTTTCTCGGTTCAAGAGCATGGTCAGGATGCCTCGTAGGGAGCGCAAGGTTTTCAACCTTAGATAGCCGTTCATGATGCTTGCCACGGGGAACGCATTGTTCTTCACCCACCTAGCTAGCTTGCCATTCATGGACTCGAAGGCATACATCCACCATTCACGCACAGGTCCGAATCGCAGGGGCAGATCGGCCCAGTGCCAGATTTTATGGGTGTTGATTGCAAGCCACTGTTGTCTATTGGGGATACGGTGGGGTAACCCACCGTAACGAGGCGTTACGGTGGGTTAACCATACCCTAAGGTCTTAGCTATTTATTATCATTCTGAAGCGTTATATCGGGTCATACACGTGACACACATTGCCTTTAGACTCATATCCACCATGTGAAATGGAAAATATACCGCTAGATCGCCGACAGGGTAGAAAAAACTTGCCACCGCAAGCGAAAACAACGAAACACCCTGAAAAATACATATTCACTGCATTTTTCAAGCCATACCCCCTCGTGTAAACCGCCTCAGAATTCCGTCTATAATCAGATGATAACTGAACCCCATCCGCTAAGAGAGGTTCCCTAGGTGTCATAGATGATAGAAAAATTCTAATATGCATGTTCCAGATGCGATCTGCGTTCTTAAAATCTACCCATAGATGAAAAAATGGGTTAACCCACCGTAAGGATTTGGGGCATTTTTCTGCTTGACCCCTTGGTACTAGGGCGTATATAAGACACACCTATACGATATGTCTCGTATTTTTTGCAAGTCTATGCATTAATATAACCCCTAAGGTGTGTAAAAAAGTATGGGTTTGCCAAATTGTCACAATATGCTAGCACCAGCATGCGGTTTCCGAAAACCTCTTACGGTGGGTTAACCCACCGTAAGGTGCGCCCAATAGACACTGTGGAGGACCATTCGCTTCCAAGTCCTCAAAGAAAAGTCTGGTCTGCTCTCTCAAATACTCCATATCCTGCACGTACGAATCAATACGTTTGTAACATATATTCAACATACCTGTGACATGTGGAACTCATATCACACCAACATTGAATACGTACCCGAGGTTCTATGGAATGCGCAGTGCATTCCCGTATGATGATAGTCAGTTTGGACACAATGTCCTGCAGCGCATTGTCGACTTCACCATCATCGCGAGGCCAAGAGGACAATACCGCCAACAACTTGGACTCGAAAGCCTTCAAAGCCGCATGCGCCTTGAGGTGCTTTGCGTATTTTGCGCCGTTGGAGGCGGTTGAGGTGCGCAACAAATGCTTATGCCCATCGCCCCACCGGGTGACTCCCCGCAACTCCTTCAAGAAGGCGAGTGCTGTTTCCCGAGAACGTAAGGTGGTCGAAGCCTTCGGACGCGGTGGGATCCCCCATGGACCGTTTGTCATTTTGTACACCTCATGCGGTTCCCCTGTCCGTGTTGCCGTATACCGTCAACACATGTATGACATATTGAACACAATTACAGAAATGTTGCACTAATACAAAACTCACCTTTCGAATTCTGCACCCACTCCGTTTGCCCCCATTCTGGGTGCAGGCCCTCCTCCTCGGCAAAGTTGCGCGCGGCCTCGTTGAAATCCAGCCCAAGCAGCGTTGTTGCAAGCCTGTTTCCCAAGTTCATGATTTCGTGCATAGGATCATAGAGCCAATCCAACGCCAAGTTAAACTACGACAACCTTGCGAATGCGGCGGGCAACTTGAATCCGGTGGCCGAGAAACGTTCCGCCATGTCCGCTTTCGACCAACCTGATTTGGAAAGTGCCTCGTGTATTTCGCCCATTCGCTTGACAAACTCATGCGTGTAGTTCTCCGGCGGCCCTGCATGGCACGTGCACAAGTAATACAACATATCTGTGGTATGTTGCAGGCATGTTGATGCATGTTGCAAACATGCTGCAAACAATCAAGCTGCGTGGCATAGCGATGAGAGCGTACCAGGAGGATGTTGCTTGAAGAATGCGTAGAAGATTCTTCCCAGCGCTGGACTGTGGCATCCTTTCGTACGGCACAACATGCAACACTTGTAGGCGTTTACATCCATTCGCTTCCCGGCATCGACCAAGCCTTTGTAATCCATGATCACCCCGAGTAGCATGCACCGTACAAGAACATACTCCTCGGAAAAGGCGTCCCAAACTCCGCAGCCCGTCTCCCACAACTCCTCCAACTCGTCGACCAGCTTGTCGTACAAAAGAGTCGTATCGGCGGGATGGATGCCATTAAGAATACCGTAGACCTCAAGGTACTCGTACTTGGAGCGTATCTCCGGCGGCAAGTTCAAGATTTGGAAATACATGGGAAACACGCCCGCCTTGTTTTTCCATACGGAAGCCCCATCCGCGCAGAACAGGATGATTATATTCCGCAACTCCTGGAAGAACTCTGGGTACCGCGCCTTCTTCTCTTTCCACGCATCTCCGTCTGCACACTCCGGACAAAATACAACTCACCGCGGTATACTACAACTGTATGTGTACATCTGCAATATGTCAAAGACATACGTTAAGTGTATTGCAGATATGCCCTTTGCAGATCCTATCACAAGCATTGGGATCATAGACGCGTGCTGGGCTCTTACCCCAAATTGTGTCTTTGCGTCCACTTTCAGGAGACGTATGACGGCCATGCGCCCGCATGAGCTCAGCAACTTCAGGTGAATGGAATAGCCTCCGGAAAATTTCCTTCAAGGGCCACCAAAGGAATTGCAATCGCGGCTTCTTCGGAGTGCCATCCTCCGGAGTGCCATCCTCCTCCGCCGCTCCAAAGCTTTGCCACCGGCATTCTTTACAGTGTGGACAATGATCCGCGTTCTCCAACTCCTTCTCGTACAAACAACATCCATTGACGCACATGTCCACTCGTTGGTACGGCGTACTAAAAGCGTCGAAAGTACCCATAGCTTTAGCGAACGTCAAGGGGAAATGGGTTTCGCGAAGCTCATCAAAGTTGTGAAGTAGGATCTCACACAACGAGGAAAACGATTTTTGGGTCAAGTTTTCCTCCAAGTTCCATTCCAGAAGATCCGCGAGGAGCTTAGTTGATCGCCGCACGTTGTGGTCCTGCGTACACATCGCAATTTCAGTGGTTGTCAATACATATGCAATATACTGCAATACATTGTCAATATGTAGGAGATATGCATACTACATATTGCACGTGCAGTTCACTGCACGATATTTGGCATAATAACGCGTTCTTACCGTCTCCCCTCCGAAAAGCTCCTTTGCAGCATTCACAATACTTTCCAATTGTGTAGCAATCGCTGCTTTAACGGAGTGGACGGCATCTCCGTCGTCTTCTTCATCGAACCCCAAATCCTCCCCACCGCCATCCTTGGTCTCACCATCGGCATCCTCGGTCTTAGGCGCATCGCCATCCTCGTCGTCGGGAACTCCGGCCTCGCCGCCTTGACTCGACACATCCTTGGCTTCCACGTCCTGTTGTGCGTGTACCACCTCGTCTTCTGCGCTTGTCCTCCCGGCTTCCTCAGCATGTTCGCCCTCCTTGTCATCCATCGTGACGTCCACATCCGTATGTCTGTAGGAGAGTTGCAATGCACCTTCAATACGTTGTCAACATATTGCGAATGTGTTGTCACGCAAGCTTGCCCAATCATTCATGGGAGAGAAAGGGCGGAGAGTACCTTAAGGTTTCGCCGCGGTTGCCACAAACTACAGCATCGATTTCTTCAGGGTCCGGTGCGGGTGGCTGGATCTGCCCGTGGAGTTTCCGATGTCGTGTGCGGGTGGCCTTGCTCACCACGTTTCCACGTAGGTCAACTCCGTAGCACATGGCACAATCACATAGAAACCGCCCTCGCTCCAATGTTACGGTGCCCACATTTCGACGATGCATTGCATGGAGCGAGAGCCAAGGATCGGCTTCGCCCGCCGTGTCCTTCACCTCACCCATCTCGGTGTCCTTCGCCTCAGCTGGCTCTTCCACCGGAGATCTGCTTCGCCCACCGCAGTATATCTCCCATACATATTCAATATACCGGCAACGGTTTCTGATATATTGCAACATATTATATCATGAAAAATCAGTATGCAAGTTGAGGTGCCTAAATATTCGTACATACCTCATGGGCTCTTCCATCTCGGCAGCCATGGCATCCGTGGTAACTGCAATTAAAGACCAAACTCCAACCGCACGGATCAAATCTGGCCAATCATTTATTGTCGAAACGCTCCTCCAATGTCGCCCAAGGCACCGAACCTCCCGCACATTGTCTCGTGTAGGATTATCGAGTTGAGAGTCGTCGGGCAGCAGCGAGCCGTATGTAGTCGCCTCGAAGTTGCCATCGTGTACTAGGTAGACAACAGTTTCCATACGGATCGGTGTCAAAATTGCTTGATGAGCTTCGAAGAAGTCGTAGGCTTCTTCCGCATTCGATGGTAGGTTGTCTCCCTCGGGGGTAACGTCAAGTGGAAATTGGTGAGGACTACGTTCCGCGTCAACAGTGACTACATCAATGAATCCAGAAATCCCGAAATAGTACCTGCCGTCGTCTAAACGAGCTGAATTTGCCGCCTCGTGCGCCTCGGGGGGCGCCTCGCCCGCATCTCTGCACAATATCGTCCCAACATGTTTCCAACATCCCATCAACATGCTGCAACCATCACGATAGCGTGCTGCAGCATAGTTACGGCGAAAGCAAGTAGGCAAGGAAACATGATGAGATGTATCACCTGGAAAAGCTCTTCGATATGGACGATGAACTAGTCGACATTGAGGATGCCCGCAAGTCAGGCATGCTACTTCCAATGGTCCCATCTAAAGCATGCCCCTCGTGCGCCTCGTACGCCTCGGGGGGCGCCTCGCCCGCATCTCTGCACAATATCGTCCCAACATGTGTTCAACATTCCATCAACATGCTGCAACCATCACGATAGCGTACTGCAGCACTATTGCAGCGAGCCACGTGAGGAATGGTGGGAGGGAAACCATGCCCCACGAGAGTCCCTTACCTTGCACTCCCGCCGGCTAGTGGAGGGCTCGTGGGTGCCTCAGCATTGGGCGGCGGGGGGGACTCCTTGCTTTGGGCCTCGTGCGCCTCGGGGGGCGCCTCGCCCGCATCTCTGCACAATATCGTCCCAACATGTTTTCAACATCCCATCAACATGCTGCAACCATCACGATAGCGTGCTGCAGCACTATTGCAGCGAGCCACGTGAGGAATGGTGGGAGGGAAACCATGCCCCACGAGAGTCCCTTACCTTGCACTCCCGCCGGCTAGTGGAGGGCTCGTGGGTGCCTCAGCATTGGGCGGCGGGGGGGACTCCTTGCTTTGGGCCTCGTGCGCCTCGGGGGGCGCCTCGCCCGCATCTCTGCACAATATCGTCCCAACATGTTTTCAACATCCCATCAACATGCTGCAACCATCACGATAGCGTGCTGCAGCACTATTGCAGCGAGCCACGTGATGAATGGTGGGAGGGAAATCATGCCCCACGAGAGTCCCTTACCTTGCACTCCCGCCGGCTAGTGGAGGGCTCGTGGGTGCCTCAGCATTGGGCGGCGGGGGGGACTCCTTGCTTTGGGCCTCGTGCGCCTCGGGGGGCGCCTCGCCCGCATCTCTGCACAATATCGTCCCAACATGTTTTCAACATCCCATCAACATGCTGCAACCATCACGATAGCGTACTGCAGCACTATTGCAGCGAGCCACGTGATGAATGGTGGGAGGGAAATCATGCCCCACGAGAGTCCCTTACCTTGCCTCTTGCATGCCACGAATCCTTTCGACAATCCGTTGCAAGCAATTAGGCACCGGTGGAACAAGTCGAAACGATTTCCCCTTAAAGGTTACCGTTGCCGGTTCTAGCTCCAAGATGTCGGAAGGTGGTAACCAAGTCGGCCACGCGGTATTGTCTGGAGATAAATCGTGCGCCAATCTGGAGAAATCGTGCGGGAGCAGTCGCGTTGGCAGCCACTTATGATGCCATACCGTGTCCACTTCCACATAGTGCGCATCGACTTTCCTGCAATGTGTTCCAGGATCCCTACAATATAATCTCAGTATGTATGCAACATATGGTAACCATGTTGCATACATGTAGCAAAGAGTCCTGTGAAGCAAGAAAGACACAACCTTAACGTCGAGAAGAAAGAGAAAGGGTGCTACCTCGCGGACAACTCCAGTTCCCTCGTAGATATTGGAAGATGTGGAGGCGCAATCCACGCCAAAAGGCGTTCCTTCTTCGTAATCGTTTCATACTCCGGGTCGCGGAAGCCTTCCGCGGTACTCCAACCTTCCGGGAATATGAGCTTGATATTGGGAGGGGGTTTGAGCGATGTACCCTCCTGAGCATTGGAAGGTTTGATCGGCTCTCGATCGGCTAAGCACCCGCCTTGCGCGGGATTTCTCATCGCGCGCTTGGCTAACGAAGATTGTTGTACGGGGGGGGCCGCCTTCCCTTGGACGAGGGCGGCGGCTCTAGCCGAAGGCAAGCCGGTTCGATGTCGCTCCGCATCACTTGGTGATGATGATTGAGGGGATCGTTCATGGCGAGGTCGCTTTTCACCATGAACAATTTGATCTCCTCGGACCATACTGCATTGAAGTCCCCTTTACCACGCCCATCACCCTTCGAAAATGTACTGCAACTATGCTGTAATATGTTGGACATATACTGCGGACATATTGACGATATAATGAAGGAGCTTTCAAGTAAAGCAATAACCCAAAAGTAGGTTTTCGGACCCCCCCACAAAAAACGCACACAAGCTATGTCGCAAAATATAGCTCCTGAGTCCATATAACAAGTCTCACCAGAATTGAAGAACATGTTTTTTCAACTTTTTTAGGGCTCACTTCAACACTTCCGCAGCATACTGAAAGGGGGGGCTAAAGGCAGGGCTCAAGGTCTTGAGCCCTCACGTATTGAAGTGAGCCCTCACGTATTGAAGTGAGCCCTCACGTATTGAAGTGAGCCCTCACGTATTGAAGTGATCCCTGCCTTGAGCTCTGCAGGCGGTTGCACGCGGTTGCACGCATATTGACCTTTACAAAAATTTAAAAAACTTTTTAGAGGAGAATCTGCGTTCAATACTACTTCAATACGTGAGGGCTCACTGCAATACGTTACCGCTTGCAGGCGTATTGAAATGGCGTATTGGAGATGTATTGAAAAAGTGCCAGGTCAGCTTTGCCAGTGCCAGGTCAGACGGATCGTCGCAAAGCTGACCTGGCACTTTTTCAATACATCTCCAATACGCCATTTCAATACGCCTGCAATCGCTAACGTATTGCAGTGAGCCCTCATGTATTGCAGTAGTATTGAACAGATTGAACAATTTTCGGGGAAACAATTTTGGAATTTTAATTTTTAGGAGAATCTGCACCCCTCGTTCGTGAATCGAACGGCCGAAATCGTAACTCAAGAAGTACCCCCAAAATGACCCCTGAGATGGCCTGGATAAAAAAGGCTGTCATTGACCTTTAGATGGAGGTGGTACACTTCGCCAGCGAGGAGGAGCTCAACTCCTCGCAGACAAGGTGTATACCTCCAGTGGGACTCGAACCCACTACCTCAGGCTTTTAAGACCGACGGCCAACCACTAGACCATTATGACAACGAGATTGAAAAGATGTTGCGTATTGGACTACAGTACAGTAACGTATGAACACAAATGAAAAGGGGGGTTAGACGTTCCCCCCCCCAAAAAAAGAAAAAGAGCGCGATGACAATCGAGATGGACGATGGACGAAATTTCAAAATGCATTTCCAAACGGTCGGTCGTCGCAGGTGCAATGCGCCCGACACATGAGGCCAACATGCGTGCACGATGCATGGTAACACCCATCGCATCACGGCAACGTACGGAAGGCCTCCTGGAAGCACGTTGACGTTCCAGCAGCCGCCCTAGCCAGCAGAGGTGTAAACAAAGCCAGCAGAGGTGTAAGAAAAGCCAGCAGAGGTGTAAGAAAAATGTCAGTCAAAGAGTTGCACGCTGAGTATGTAGAAAGCTGCGAGCTGTTTGGCGTTGAGCATACGCACGAGGGCTTCGTTGACTACGTTGCGAAGGTGAGGGCAAAGGGGACACCTAGCGAGCCCAAAGGGATCGAGGAAACCCCATTGGCTTTCCTCGACAAAGGCAAGAAAAGGGCGAAGGAAGACGACGAGGACGATGAGGAGGGAGGGGGGGAAGGGAGCAAAAAAAGGCGCAAGGGGGCTCGAAGCGCGTTCGAAGCTCAACTAATTAAAGCATGTCACGAGGAGTTTGGTACGTACTAAGCCCCTACTACACGCATGCGGCTTCGTTTAATTAACTTCGTTCCTTCGGTGCATGAAAAATATTGATTTGGGAAGAGTTTGGGGAGGAATTACTTGCAGAATATTGCGTGCGAAGGACGGGCGTCTTGAGCCCCTACTTCACGTTCCGAAGCAAGAGTCCGCGGTGACGAAATACGTCACGGCGGTACAAAATCGGTGCAAGTGGGCGACCGCGCCCACTAATTCGTTCGTGCGGGCGAAAGCCCGTTCGATTGTCAACAACAATCGATACCTTTGGAAGTGCGGCCGGTGGGCGACCGACACGAAAACGGGAGAGTGTACGTGGGTGGACCCCCAAAAACTACATCCGTACACCACGTGTATGGAGGAGGGGGTCCCTCTCACATGCCCGGTGCGGCAAATCGCCCAGAAGATGGAGGTGCTGAAAGCGCTGCCCCAATTCGAATTGGAGGAGGGGCCTAATTCGAAGGTGGAGTGCTTGCAAGGGGAGGCTCGACAGCGTCTGGGTACGTTCCCACCCTCTAATACACGTGAAACACCCTTGCAGTATATGTGAAGCATGCCACGGCACACGTTCAGCATACTTAGTTGCTTGTGCACCTTTCTGAAAGGTAGGGCCGCAATATGCCTGCAATATGTATGTGGTATACCTGCAACATACGTCCAACATATTGTACACATACTACATAAAACTTACAGTTTATAGCATTTTTTGTTTGCAGTCGCCTATCTCTACGATTACAACGCCCCGGACAAGGAGGACGAGGAGGAGGCTGACCGCCTGGAGGCGGAATGCAAGAAGAAGGAGGTGGAGGCCAAGGCCAAAAAAGCACCCGCCTCCGCATCCGCATCCGCAAAGGGCAAGGCCAAGGCCTCGGAGGGCCCCGCCTCCGCATCCGCAAAGGGCAAGGCCAAGGCGGCCGCGTCACCGGCCCCGTCACCGGCCAAGCCCGCCAAGCCCGCCAAGCCCGCCAAGCCCGAAGCCCCAAATGTTGAAGACATCTTCAAGGTGGGGAAAGAGGTGGTGGTGTACGCGGGGGCGCAAACGGAGTACGAAGCGATGAAGAGTTCGCTCCGTCCCGACAAAGGCCAACTCGTGACGAACACCGGCCGATTGAAGGCCAACGTCGGGCTGTTCGCCGGGTTGGTGGTGGCGAATGCGGTTGGGGATATTCTCCCCAACCACATCATGGACGGCCCCGATTTCCCCCTCACCGAGGGGCTCATCGGTATCAAGGTGCGCACCAACCCTTTCAATATGTGTACAATATGTGTACAATATGTCTGTAATAGTACTGTAATAGTACTGTAATAGTACTGTACTATATTTCCAATATTTGACACATGTATTTCGTTTGGTGGGGCTGCAGGTAACTGATATCCTCGACATGAAGATGCTTTGCAAAGAGAAGTCATTTGCATATGTCCGCAGCGCCACCTCCTTCATCATGAAGGAGGTGGACAAGCGCCTCCCGGAAGGGATGGACGCTAGCCACCGAGTGGGGAATCCCGGCTCGGAGGCGTCCCTCCTCTTGGAGAAGGCCTTCAAGCGCGAGGGAAGAACAAAAATAAAAAACCTTGTAGTGGACGTAGCCTACGTACGACAGGGGGAGCATTTGTGAAACAAATTTGACAATTTGTAATTGTATTCAATATTAATTGTGTTCAATATGCCTCTCGTTGACATATGCAATAGGTCCACAGCATACTTGCAGCATGTTGAATATGTCTGTGCAATATGCATGCAATAGGTCTACAGCATATATCCAATATAGGCAACTTTTATTTCAATACATATGCAATATGTCCACAGTATATATACAGCATATTGAATTTGCATGTTCAATACGTATGCAATAGGTCCGCAGTATGTATCCAACATATTGAATGTTCCGTTTCAGTACATATGCAATATGTCCACAGTATATATACAGCATATTGAATTTGCATGTTCAATACGTATGCAATAGGTCCGCAGTATGTATCCAACATACTGAATGTTCCGTTTCAATACATATGCAATATGTCCGCAATATATATACAACATATTGAATTTGCATGTTCAATATGTATGCAATAGGTCCGCAGTATGTATCCAACATACTAAATGTACCGTTTCAATACATATTCAATAGGTCCGCAATATATATACAACATATTGAATTTACATGTTCAATACGTATGCAATAGGTCCGCAGTATGTATCCAACATACTGAATGTTCCGTTTCAATACATATTCAATAGGTCCGCAATATATATACAACATATTGAATTTACATGTTCAATACGTATGCAGTAGGTCCGCAGTGTGTATCCAACATATTGAATGTTGACTTACAATATGTATACAATATGTGAGCAATATGTCTGCAACATGCCTTCATAGTGTTTGCGACATGCATGGTGCATGTCTCCAACCCTATACTACACATGTGTTGAAGGCATATTGAAATAACTCTCTGCATCAGAACTTCAATATGTCTCCAATACATGAGGGCTCACTGCAATACTATGTTGCACACATGTTGGAGCGCTTGCAGGCATATTGCACACATATTGTAACATTTTTTATTGTATTGAACATTTATTGTCAATACGCGTGCAATATGCCTGCAATATGTGTTCAATACGATGTATTGCACGCGTCCAGAAACGTAGGGCACAGTGCAGGTCTGAGGCTCCTTTCTTGACTCCTGTTCACTAGACGGATCAGTTTTGGCTGAGCGAATCTTGCTAGTAGATGAGGAAAGCTCCGGTAAACTTTAGCCTTTTGAGCCTCTTGCAGTTCTCAGTGGAGTTTGAGCAGAAACTTACACGTTAAAAGCAGATATATTTTCCCTTTTTCAATCTTGCCTTTACCACACTTTTTTTAGCGCCGCAGTGAACAGGCACTCTCAACTTCGAAGCGGCTTCTCCGGAGCTTCAGCAGTTCTTCTTTTCACGATTATATACGAAGTATATATATATATACACACAACCTTGTATAGATA
>LGRX02012393.1:0-10447 GCA_001247695.2 Cymbomonas tetramitiformis
CTGCAGGCACAGGCAGCATGCCGCTGCTCACAGCCGCACCACAAGCAGATATGGCCAGCGCATCATCTGCAGGTGATTGCCCTCCCCTCCCCCACGTTGCATCCTTGCCTGGCCTCAATCACACACACCCCCTTCACCCCGTACCCGATGTGTTCACTAAATGAATGGGAGGGGTGTGCACTGCAGGCACGGGCAGCATGCCGCTGCTCACAGCCGCACCCCAAGCGGATATGGCCAGCGCATCATCTGCAGGTGATTGCCCTCCCCTCCCCCACGTTGCATCCTTGCCTGGCCTCGATCACACACACCCCCTTCACCCCGTACCCGATGTGTTCACTAAAGGAATGGGAGGGGTGTGCACTGCAGGCACAGGCAGCATGCCGCTGCTCACAGCAACACCCCAAGCGGATATGGCCAACGCATCATCTGCAGGTGATTGCCCTCCTCCCCCACGTTGCATCCTTGCCTGGCCTCAATCACACACACCCCCTTCACCCCGTACCCGATGTGTTCACTAAATGAATGGGAGGGGTGTGCACTGCAGGCACAGGCAGCATGCCGCTGCTCACAGCAACACCCCAAGCGGATATGGCCAACGCATCATCTGCAGGTGATAGCCTCCCCTCCCCCACGTGCATCCTTGCCTGGCCTCAATCACACACAACCCCTTCACCCCGTACCCGATGTGTTCACTAAAGGAATGGGAGGGGTGTGCACTGCAGGCACAGGCAGCATGCCGCTGCTCACAGCAACACCCCAAGCGGATATGGCCAACGCATCATCTGCAGGTGATAGCCCCCCTCTTCCACGTTGCATCCTTGCCTGGCCTCAATCACACACACCCCCTTCACCCCGTACCCGATGTGTTCACTAAAGGAATGGGAGGGGTGTGCACTGCAGGCACAGGCAGCATGCCGCTGCTCACAGCAACACCCCAAGCGGATATCGCCAACGCATCATCTGCAGGTGATAGCCCCCCTCCCCCACGTCGAAGAACCCTTGTACCCAGCCTCAATCACACACACCCCCTTCACCCCGTACTGCAGTCTTTTGTCTCCATATACTATTTATCTTATACAACATTTTGCGATATAATCGCCGATAGTCATCATCGCCCGAAAGGTTACATCGCGACCGTAAACATACGGTCAGATAGTATCTGCACCATCAGATTCTGTATGCTGACAGGTGGTAACTCGAAACCGACTTAGTTTGAAAAATGACCTTTCAATGTGCATGTCTACTTCCGGTCAAAGCGGTGCTAAGGTCAACTTTTCACGGCGGTTCGATCTATCGGAAGGGTTTCATCTCGTTCGCAGGATTCCCGCCTGCAAGCGAGAGCCCTACGGGTAGGGGTCCCTGCCAGTTCGTTCCCGCCTTTCAATTTGGCGCATCATGCTTGAAAATTGAAAGTTTTCCTTCCGATGAATCTTTCAAACTAAAACTTTTCTCTCCGATATACTTCAAGTTTCACTCGAAAACATATCGTCAACGTTCCACTACGGTGGGTACGTTTATCGCTCAGGGTTCGCTTTGATCCGCTGCATTATCCGCCTTGTAGTATGGCGCATCCAAGAGTGGATAAGATGTATGAAAAATATTCCGAAAGTGTTTCTCAAAGACTCAGAAAAGTTTCGCTTAAACGAAACTCTTCTGGGCGTTTTGCGCTCAAAGAAACAGCAGATCAATCTGCTAGTTCTGAAGCGCCCTCGGCCACATCTGCCTTAGAAACAAATTGCGCGTTTCGCGCACAAGTAACTTGAAGCCTTGAGCTTCGAGTAACTTAAAGATATGTATCTTGGCAGTATTTGTGCCAAGTTTCGTGCTCTAGGACGCACGGGAAGCCCTCGGCTGTTTGGCATCTTTGGGTTTGGGTTCGAACCCAAACCCAAACCCAAAACATACGCCTTAGAAATAAATTGCGCGTTTCGCGCACAAGTAACTTGAAGCCTTGAGCTTCAGGTAACTTAAATATATGTATCTTGGCAGTATTTGTGCCAAGTTTCGTGCGCTAGGACGCACGGGAAGCCCTCGGCTGTTTGCCATCTTTGGGTTTGGGTACGTTCGAACCCAAACCCAAAGGCAAAGGCATAGGACAGTTTCGTAGATTCTGTCCCGATGCCTTCGTAACCTCGCATGCTAACTCATATTATAATGAATATTCAACATTCAAGCGTTGGATACCCCACGCCAACGGGAAGCGCTCGGCTGATTTGTTATTTGGGTATGCGCACCCAAATGACAAAAAAACGCATCTTTGAAACTCTTTAGTTTCAAAGATGCGTGGCCGATGCCTTCGTGCTTGTGCGTATATTTCATATGAAATATGCCATGGAATAAATGTGAATATCCCGCACAAACGGGAAGCGCTCGGCTGTTTTGTAATTTTAGGGTGCATCCAAAATACAAAACGCATCTTTGAAACTCGGAAGTTTCAAAGATGCTTGCCGGTCGCGTACAGCAGTAAAAGGCAAGGCAAAGGGTTTAGGATATAGAAGAAGTAGGAGTAGTTTTCAGAAGCACTAGAATAGTTTTCATATGCTTCTGAAAACTATTCCTACTGCCGCTAAATCTTAAACCCTTTGCCTTCCCCTTTGCCTTTGACCTTCCGTTCGCAGCTTTACCATTCTGTTTCTGAGCGAACTGGAGTTTCAAGGAGTTCGGCAGTTTGCCTGAGTTCTTCATCATTATCTTCATCCACAAAAGCAGTCGGATCAAGAATTCGCTAAATCCAGATCGTTTAAAATAATTTATATTTCGGGTATATTCGATGCATCTTGAGTCAGAAGATGGTGTATAAAATGATGTTCATTACAAAGGAAAAACGCCGTAGGCCCCTAAGTCGAGGACCGCAGCGAGCAACCGGATCTATTTATGTCCTTCGTGGACACGCTGCTCTTATGGGAGCAGCAACGCGCGACGACGTACGGCGATTTTCATGTGTAATGAACTCTACTAAATACACCAACTTCTGACTCAAGATGCTTCGAATATACCCAGGATATAAATTATTTTAAACGATATGGATTTAGCAAATTCTCGATCCGACTGCTTTCGTGGATGAAGATAATGATGGAGAACTCTGGCAAACTGCCGTACGGCGTATTAAGAGTGTAATGAAAATCCTCAGATGCGAATTATATTTTTCATTGTTTACAAATTCCGTACAGCCGTTCGATTAAATCAGAAGGACATCTAAACCGTTATTGAAATCGCACCGGTATCTTTCTGGAATCTGTCCGCTTCCGTTCGCGCTTCTTAAGCGCTTTACACTGTGAAAACCTAGTGCAACAGGGTAGATTAATGAAGAGATTGATAACTCTTCGCGATATATTAGAAGCGAATAATGTTTAATATAAGGTATTATGAACGCTAGGAAGCATCCCCGCACAGATTCGGTGACTGGAAGCAGATCCCGGATTCCCCGCTTCGTGTGGCGGAAGCGGGAACCGGCATCCGCAAAACGGCATTCCCTTCGGTATCCTGCCGAAGGGAACGCTAAGAAATAGTAATAACAACGACTTAAACATATTTTCAACGCTGTATGTGTGCATCTGTGTTTCATTTGGTCATTTGGTTCACACGCTTCGAGTCCCGCGGCACATCCGGGATGGCGCTTCAGAACTAGCAGATTGATCTGCTGTTTCTTTGAGCGCAAAACGGCCAGAAGGGTTTCGTTTAAGCGAAACTTTTCTGCGTCTTTGAGAAACACTTTCGGAATATTTTTCATACATCTTATCCACTCTTGGATGCGCCATACTGCAAGGCGGATAATGCAGCGGATCAAAGCGAACCCTGAGCGATAAACGTACCCACCGTAGTGGAACGTTGACGATATGTTTTCGAGTGAAACTTGAAGTATATCGGAGAGAAAAGTTTTAGTTTGAAAGATTCATCGGAAGGAAATCTTTCAAATCTCAGGCATCATGCGCCAAATTGAAAGGCGGAAACGATCGGGCGGGAACCCCTACCCTAGGGCTCTCGTTAGCAGGCGGGAATCCTGCGAACGAGAAGAAACCCTTCCGATAGATCGAACCGCCGTGAAAAGTTGACCTTAGCACAGCTTTGACCGGAAGCGGACATGCACATTAAACGGCATTATGCACATTTAGTCGGTTTCGAGTTACCCACCTGTCAGAATACGGAATCTGATGGTGCAGATACAGTCTGACAGAATATTTACGGTCGCGATGTAGCCTTTTGGGTCATCATGACTGCGGCGATTATATCGAAATTTTTTGTATAAGATAAATAGTATATGGAGACAAAACGCTGTACGACGAGGCGCAGGCGCAGGCGGTCATGCCTCGCGTGTACGGGTATTGCAGGATTGAGAATCAAAATGACGTGTGAATGAGACACGTCATTACCTATATTGTATATATGATATATTGACCCGTCCGCTATTATCTATGAATATAATACAATTACACATATGCACCTTCAGTGCGTAATAAATGTTATAATTTTCGTATTGGCGCAAACGCTTCTATAACACGTTCATGAATGTACATCGGAATATCCGATATATATGTAAATTGAATACTGTAATCGTCATTCGGGAGGCATACTGTAGTCAGCCACGTCGGCTGATTATGAAAAACAACGCAACGCCCGATAATTTTGTAGAATATCTACATGCATGTACTTTTGTGCACCGTCGGTGCGTATTTTCTATTTTTTATTTTCGTCTACCTGAAACCCAACGCATATATATCGTAACTTTGCTTTCGAATTGTTTATGGCCTCCATATAAACACTTTAATGTAATTATATATCATGCTGGGATACGCTTCTACAGGTTCTGGTGGTCGGTATGATTTTACCCAACAATACTGTATACTCCTCTATATACGTATATATACGTATATATACTCCTCTATATTAAAAGATAGTAGATACACAACTAACGTTCATGCTATACCCAGATTTGGGCTTTTGGACCTGGGCGCTTTTTTTGATCACTGCTCTGTGGTTAACGTTCATGCTATACCCAGATTTGGTAAATCTTGAAAAAGCCCAGCGGAAGCCCCGGCGCGGCGCCTGTCACGCGTCATCATTCTTCAACATTTATCGGGATATATAATTCTGATTTTCTGTATCCGAGCGATTCCAAAAACTTCATTCCGATTATTGATCGAACAGTACTGTACGCGTCAAAAGGAATATTTCTGCCGTCATGGAAGCATTGAAACTGTCATGTTCAATCTGTCCCACGTCGTCGTTCACGACAAGAGATCTGTTTTCCCGGTGAGGCGTACTGACCGTCAGCCGATTACGATCCAAGAGCTCACAGTTAAAACTGCGGGTCGGAGAAGCGCAAACTTTGGGCTTTGGGCATGTCTTCTGTCCAAGTTCGACCCCCACGAAATGAAAAGCGCAAAAAGCGCAAAATGAAAACCCCGAGGTAAATAATTGTGAATTGTGAATGAATCGCCGGGAGGTGAGCCAACCACAGAGCAGCGATCAATAGAGCTGCACAACTTAAACTGGTCCGTCTATTTTCAACAGTGGCAATTTTCCGAATCCGACAGTCCATGTACGATTCCAGAGATCAAAATAAGATGCATTCCTTTGTCGCTCCCCAGGAATCTCTTCGGACCTTCCCATGTTCCCGATCTAAAAACATTGGACGGCTCAACTTTAGTTGGGCACCCCCAGGTCCATAAGCCCAAATCTGGGTATAGCATGAACGTAAGATTAAGATAAAGAATTAAAGATGGCAATTAGTGAAGCCTCTGCGCCTTGACTAGGAAATCTTTCTTGAATTTTGCCCTTTTACTCTACTTTTAAGAGAGTCAAACGAAAGATTCCCCTTCGGTTCGGCTTGGGTTGCATGTTCGCAATTTTGAACAGTACTGTATGATCGCTCATTGAATTGTTCTAAAGGGAACAGGGGTGGTCTCAGAGCAGCTGAAGTGAATTCTGAATAGGTACTTTACAGTTTAAGTACCATATCATGCCATTCTTCGGCTTAGAACCATCAACACATCATGACAGCCCATGATTATTTTCGGATCGTAGTACAATTGCTTATTTCTTTGAAGACTGTTACAAGCCAAGGTACGGGCCTTCCAGATTTCCGGATCATTTTTGGGCTTCGCCATCGATGCCTCGCGCACGATTGCGCGCGCGATTGCACGCCTCGCGCACGAATGCGCAATGCCTTACGAGCTTGACTAGTAGCGTTCACTGGTCAGGTCCATCGCTCGTAATATTTCTTTTTACTTTTTGTTCAGTGTCTGCGGAACCATGGTGGAAATTCTGCGCGTGATTGTCCTTCATAAAATCAGATGCTACGCGCGAGTTTTGAATATACAATGTTTTGTTTTCAGCGTGAAGGCTTCAGCGTGGTGCTATTTGAGTTGCGACGTTTCTGGCGCAGGTGCTTGCACGGCAGCTTATCCGTACGTTTACAGACCCACAGAAAATTACGATTATTGTTGTTCTACTTGCGCCGATTCATATGGAAACTCAAACATAAACTGCAACGCGGAATTGTCTGCGCGTGCAGCCTCTTGCAAAGACCACGACTATCAAGAATGTTCGAGCCCTCCGTGCTCAGACTGGGATGCAGGTAATCAAAGGCCGAAGTCTAATACTACTTTAAAAGTAGAAGTCCAGGAGTTTAAACTGGGTCAATGCAGGTACGGAGGGTCCAGAAACGTCACTTTTCGGCCAAAAACAAGTTAGGGTTTGGGTTTCCAACCTGGGTTCGTAGCATGCGGACCGTCACAGGTATGAACGATCTGAAAAATACGTATTTTTTTTCAGCTCAATTCCAGTTCACCGATAAAACTCCGAAAACTCGAACCGAAGAATTGGATCGATGACATCGATCGCAAAACGGACACGAAAGTGACGCTTTGGTGTCCGTTTTGCGATCGATGTCACGACTTCAAAATTTCGGTTCGAGTTTTAGGGATTGTTGCATCGAACTACAATTGAGCTGAAAAAAAATACGCACTTTTCAGAACGTGAATACCTGTAGCGGTTCGCATTCTATGAACGCATACCTCAAGTGTTTTTTTGCAGTTTTCTATATATAATACAACTCTAACTTTGGCCGTTTCTGGACCCTCCGTACCTGCAATGACCCTGACAGTAGCAGCAGAATCGTTCACTCTTGCGCCTCGTTCATATTCCACCTCTTACCATGCGGTAGCCCTCACAAACAACAGCCGTAAGAATATGAATCGCCGCAGATTTACCTTCAATCACGAACGCTTCTCCGCGTGACGTTGGGCGTATAGGCTGGCATCATTGGTTTTAAGTGAAATCCATTTCCCGTCACTCATGCGACTTGAAGGACGGTCCTCATATTTTATTGCACTGAGTCCTTCCCTCATATGGTAATTCGTGGGCCCTAAGAGCTCGCGTCCCGTGACGCTGCTGCATACCGACACACATGATTTTCAAGCACGAAGCCCTGTTTGTTCAAGTGAAACTTCAACACGATGATATGATACAATAAGTTTTAGCCTTGTGGTTGCCGCTCGACCATTATCATTGAAAATCTTGAGAACATGCACACTCAAAATCCGGGACGTGAGTTGAAGTCACGTTGAGCTTTGGTCCAAGCTGCGACGGTCGTCAGTACATATTATAATAGTAATAATGGTCGTCTCATCACCAGCTGTGATATCTATGTTGTTTCACTTCATTCTAAGAACCACAATAATCTACTGGTAATAACACGATTCGCGTTCAATATATATCTAGAGTACGGTGATACAATTCGGCTTGGTATGTGGAATGCATAACTAGAATACGGTTGTTTTTACATACTAAGCCTCAAGCAACTTCGATGACGGTCTGCACCTTTGATATTTGTAGTAACAGATCTTAGTGGGTGCCTCACTAACGGCCGAGTGGTGTATACGGGGGGGCCTTATCCCAAAAAGAGGAATGCAAATCTGGGTGGACCATCGACACTGAGAAATATTCCAGCAACTATGTTTATTGTGTCGACACGACCACGCTCCACTTCAAGGATGGGGAAACAAATAGTAAGGCTAAGATGTCATACTCTTTGGGAGCATACGGCAGTGGAGGATCGATGTCGTTCAACGCCAAGTATGGAGGTACTGGCTGCTGCGGCCTGACCATGACTTTTAAAGACAGCGGGGGGAATTCAATTGGTGAAGTGAAAATCAAGTATTCTACCCTGACGCTGGATTCCGTCGATACAGGGTTTAAGCCAGATTCTAACACTTATTATTCGTTCTCTGTAATTTGGAGCAAGTCTGAAGTGACTTCTGTTCTTTATGGCTGCAACGAGCTTTTGTCCAAGTCCATTTCCGGCGTGCCTGCTTCTTTGGAAGCCACTTCGGGGTATGGGTCTTCGACTGGATACTGGATGCAATTCAATGATGTAACTTCCAGCTCAATTCAGTCAGCAACAACGTGCTCCCCAACAACGTCACCCACAGGTAATGTGACAAGGATGCTCTGATGCTGCTGTGTCAATTTGACCTGGAAGATAGCTATAAGCCTTCGGCACTATTGTCCACGTGGGTCGTAGCTGACTTGGACAGTGAAACTGTCTTAATCATTAGTGTGTGTGTCTCGTTACTGCTAGCTTGGCAGTGAAAATTACTGCAGTTTATCGGTGTCTACCCCGTTGCTGGCTGGGCTGGGACACTCAGTTCAAATAACGAGTGTCTACCCCCGTTCTCAGCTTGGCAGTGACGTACGTCTGCAAAGGATGCAGGTGTCCAACTTGTCGCCTGGGCAGTAGCGGCTTGCAATTGTCAGATGGGCAGCTAGGTGGTGTGACCCGCTATTACAGTCGTTGCGTCCGGGTGAAATTAGGTGGTATATGCTTAACTGTATGTGGCGAGGAGGACAGATGTGCATTTGCAATACAATCCAAGTATATCTTCTGCATCTGTCTTCTACTTGCCAAAATGGCATACTGCTAACAAAACATTCAAAAAGGCTTTCTTCTTACAACATTTGATAGAAATCTCTCTAGGTGCGTTCCCTCTAAATAGGCTGATGATTCACAGCTGAGCATGCTTTTCAGGCTGATGACTCAAAGCTTAATACAACTGTTTCAGTCTTCTGGGACAGCAAGAAGATAGAGCTGTGGTTTCAATATGGAACCCAGGGAGATGGTGCACCCATGTTTGTGCCAGAATCTGACGTTTTTGGCCAACCCTACCCCAGTTAGGGTTCCGCGCGATTCGGAATGCCAACAGTCGGAAACAAGCTGCGATTTTTTGCAGCGATTTAAAAAACCCCTCGCGTAAGGACCCCAGCGGGGAAAAAAGGGCATTCAACATCGCATCGCATCCTATCTCCAAGGATGGAACCACTAATATCCTTGAGTGTGAAACCGACAGATCTGATCAGGAACCTCTGCTCCCAATCTGACGGAGAAGAGACTCGTCTTGATCGACCGGTACAGAGACTTTCAAAATTTTGCACTCCATTTTTTTTTTGTACTTTCGCTCCATCTAATTGTCATAAGTCAGGGACGACGGGCGCACTGCACTACGCCAGCTTGCCCCACGCCCGCCACCTCGAATTAGTCCAACGGAAGAACCTCTCCATTCGCTAGGTCGGGTACAGCTGCCGGCTTGATGTAGAGTGGATTGCCGAGGACAGCTGAGCCCAGCCGCCCAACAAGCATTACCTATCCAGCAAGGCCCCGACGGCCCTGCTGCAGGTACAAGCGCCCTCGCAGGTGCCGTGGCCCAAGAAGTGGCCTCCCTGTGGAGGAACACAATCCAGCTTCCCCATGTTGAGCTGCACCTACCCAATCGTTGGCCTGGGCCGAGGGCAGATATCCCGCTCACACGGCAGCCTCCAGCAGTTGCTTTACCCAATATCCTTGTGGTATTGTTTATGAGAATCCATTACAAGGCTATTCTAACAATAGGTGTTGGCTGAGACCAAAACTCTTCAAATGTCAACAGAAAACAATTCCTAACTGAATTGTCCAACCAGAAGCAGAATTGTTGATGATGGATAAATGAGGCTCCAAGCTCGGCCTTGACCCGCCCCTTGGACATCAGATGTGCAATATAGACGCGCACCGCTGCCTCCGTGCCGGAGGCCACAAGCTGCATGAATTCCTCCGCCTTCAGTCAGTAGTTGCCTAGTGATGGTCATGTCCTGCAGCACTGCACCCTGCATCTTCAGTGCCAGGATCGTAAGGGAGCTCTCCCCGGATCCTTCCTCCAGCACTACTCATGCGTGGGTGATGAGTGTGTTCAAGGGGATTTTAACCCTATAACCTAGAACCCTATAATTGTATGATGAGAGTAGGTGGAGGCCAGGTGGAGGCCTGCCATGATCGTGGCAGGTATTGAATCATCGGCCAGGTGGAGGCCGGCTATGATCGTGGCAGGTATTGAATCATCGGCCAGGTGGAGGCCGGCCATGATCGTGGCAGGTATTGAATCATCGGCCAGGTGGAGGCCGGCCATGATCGTGGCAG
>LGRX02012394.1:0-13437 GCA_001247695.2 Cymbomonas tetramitiformis
TGCGAGGAAGACAGATACGCTGTCCGGCTAAGCTTGCTAAGCATGAAACCGAATAATCACATAACTTGTGTCTGGCCGGAGCTTTATGCTCTCGGAAACCCAGACAGTAACGATGACTGTACTACTGTACTGTACTACTGTACAGTACAGTGCTAGGAAGTCACGGACACGAAACGGAAGCAGGGTCAGGCTAGGGGCTAGTCAGAGCCCATAATAACTAAGCCTAAACCCGAAGTCCAGCACAGGGTAGAAGTCTTCCAAAATTCTTTACGGCCCGTAAACTATATTTCCGCTGGCCCGCTTTCGGCCAAAACGGTCAAAGAAGAACAATGCCCGCCGCAGGCGCGAAATTTTGAAATTAAGTATGGGGGTTTGATAAAAAGTGGCATAAAATGCCTATATTTTTGGCCGAAGTTTGGCCGGCTCATGTTTTTGTGCGGCCCGGGGGCGAAAGCCCCGTCGGCCCGGTTTCGGCCCGGAGCGAGCTTCTGCGGCCCCGGGCCGGCCCGCCACGGTAAGACTTCTACCCTGGTCCAGCACACCACCCGTGGGTGTGACTACCTAGCAAGGCAGGTACAGGGTATACAGCCACGTGACAATAAACAAACACCTAACATTCACTTCGGTGGAAACCGATCACTTCTAGCTGGGTGCCGGGGTCTTGACCCGGTCATCCCACTACTGGGCTAAAGCTAATCAAGCTACCAGGATGAATGCCAAGAAAACTCAGCCACTTTGAGGCTGGTCAGCAGAGCCGAGTTCAGCGGTCGGGATGCAAATACAGAAGAGTCCCGAAGTGAATTGCAAATTGTCTGTCACCGATTGAACACCACCAGACCCAAGTGGGCAAGGTGGTTCCACAGCAGAGAACAAATCCACTGAAGAATTCTGACAAATAGATTCCCATGGTGTTGTGAACCTCGAAGAAAGAGATGAAAACAGAACTCGATCGTCGGGCGGCCAATCACGGATGTCCAGAAAGCCAAGCGGCGGATCCGAAGCAAAGAAACCTCCAGTAGACCGATGGACGGTGACTCCGGGCTCAACCAGGCCCCTGTCACCACCGCCCACGGCAACCAGAGATGCCGTAGCACTGGCCAACAGAGAGCAGCAGAGGACCGAAGACATCATCGCACATCGGAGAAAGCTCGGCGGAGCCCGCGGACGGTACACCGGAGCTGCAAGTGGCGATGCTCCCCTGTCAGAGCCCTGGTCAGGAGTGCCGAAGGAGTCAAAAGCCACTTGCCGTCCGCCGTCAGAGCCATCGTCAGAGCCTTGGTCGTTGTCAGAGCCTTCAGAGCCAATTTCAGAAGTCTCAATCGTCATGCCAGCGAACAGCGGAGCCGGTGCAGAGCCGCCAAGCTGGAGCGATGGGATAGAACCATGCAAGCCGAGAGAGCCAGAGACAGCCACTGGCGGGTCATGAGCCGTAGGCACACCACCAGCCACGAGTGCAGAGGGATCCCGAACCGCAGGCGGTGGCGGAATCGAATCTCGTGCACCCGAGTGGAATGTGGCCAGAGGAAAGTGAGCCTCGCCGTCATCGTGAGCCGCCGCATCCTGAGCGGAAGCCGCCGCATCCTGAAAGTGCTTCAGAGACGTGGGCTCAGCCGGCACAAAGGAATGCGCCGACAGCTCGCACACCTCTGGGCGACCCTCCATCGTGCAGAGTGACTCGAAGGCGTGCTCATCTCCCGCGTCATAGAAACGCTGGAAACGAACAGCCAAGCAGTCAGACTCGTAGTCTTCAACTGCACCACAATAGTGGGCAGAGTGAAGACCGCCGTTGGGGCATTCAGCATGCCAGTGCTTCAAACCACTTTGTGCACACACCGCATTCTTGCAGTGGGGCACGAAGGCACCACTCTTCTTGTCAAACGAGACAAGAGGAGCGGTGCCAAGTGGTTTAACACCAGCACGATGATGCTTAGCAGCAGAGCGGGTAAGGTGCTTGCCCGCAGGCGGTGCCCCCTCCCGCTTCTGCCGCTTCAGGTCACGAATGTCTTGCTGCATGCGCTCCAGCTGCTTCTGCAGACTGGACAACGCCGCAGCTAAGTCAGACGCGCCATCGCCGAATGACAAAGCCGAAACAGGAGTGTCAGAGACTTGCAGGCCATGGCGGAATTGCTCCCGCACACGAGCCTGAATAGTCAAGAGAGACACTCCTTGCCGCTGGTCAGCCCGAGCCAGGGAATTAGCCAAATCACGGTACAAAGCCGAATTGCCGAGAGCCTTGAGAAACTGCCGTTTCACCGCGTCCTCTGGCAAGTTGTGGGAACGCTGAACGTCCCTCAACAGGCCATTGAACTCGCGGATGCCACGGTCAGGATCTTTGCTGCTGGGGATGCGGACCGCCAGCAGCAACTCAAAAGAGTCAAAGGGCTCTGAGCGCTCCTGGAGCATGCGCACTACCTCAAGGGCAGCGCGCTTGCCATCTCCAGGAACGTCAGACCCAGAGGCCTCAAGCCAGTCACGGGCAGGTGAGCCAGGGCGAGCCAGAAACGTCAGAGCCGAGAGCAACAACTCATTCGCTTCATGTCTCGCCTCAACCGCCATGTCAGTCAAGTCAAATAGGGGAGCAAACGCCTGCGACTGTAACAAAAACTGTGTGCGCAGCTCATGCATTAATTGTGAAAAAATGTCGACTGCGTCGGTCTCTGTGCCAGCGAAGCGCTCTGATTTGTCCCCAAGGATCTTTGTGGCAACGGTTTTTGCAACCTTCCTGTCGAAATTCTCACGAGCTAGCTGCTTACATTTGTCCAAAATTTCCCTCGCAGCTGCGGTGGTCGGGGCTGGCAGCTGCGGCGTGTGCGGAGTCGCAGCATGTTGCGCACCCACATCATCGAAAATAGTCTCTAATCTACGGACGCGAGACCGCGTCAAGTTGTTCGTCGTGATAACCATGATAGTGAAAGACAGGGGAGAAGGCTGAGCTAAACAGGGAGATGGTGGAAGAACGCTTACAGCGGCCAGACAGCTTGTAGAAGTCTCAGCCGAAAGATCAAAATTTACAGGTCGTAAGCGATACCATGAGAGCGGCCAAAATCAGTGACGTGTGGAACGACCTCGCCGGAGCCAGCGGCGCACGAAACAGATCAACTCTCGCTGCGACGATGCTTCTCGTAAAATAAAATAACCCGTCACAAACTGATCTCCTGTGCAGCGAAGGCGAGCACAACGCGTGCCGCCATCACTGCCAAGCTAAAAGGCCATACTGTAAGGGCAATTCACCACCGCCCAAGTGGGCGCTCAACCCCTCCTACGTCCTACTTAGCCGAACATGGCAACAGCAAGGCGCTGTGCCATCATCAGAATCACCGGAAAGCCGGTGCGGCCTATAACCTGCGAGGAAGACAGATACGCTGTCCGGCTAAGCTTGCTAAGCATGAAACTGAAATAATCACATAACTTGTGTCTGGCCGGAGCTTTATGCTCTCGGAAACCCAGACAGTAACGATGACTGTACTACTGTACTGTACTACTGTACAGTACAGTGCTAGGAAGTCACGGACACGAAACGGAAGCAGGGTCAGGCTAGGGGCTAGTCAGAGCCCATAATAACTAAGCCTAAACCCGAAGTCCAGCACCTGGCGCCATAATGCATGCCTGCAGGCCTTGGCGCCATGATGCATGTTTGCAGGCCTGGCGCAATGATGCATGCCTGCAGACCGTGATGGCGCAGTGATGCACGTCTGCAGGACTTGGCACCATGATGCATGCCAGCAGGCCTTGGCACGGTGATGCATGTCTGCAGGCCCTGAGCAGTGATGCATGTCTGCAGGCCCTGGCGCAGTGATGCATGTATGCAGGCCTTGGCTCAATGATGCACGCCTGCAGGCCCTTGCGCAGTGATGCACGTCAGCAGGCCTTGGCGCGGTGATGCATGCCTGCAGGCCCTGGCGCGGTGACAAATGTCTGCAGGCCCTGAGCAGTGATGGATGCCTGCCGGCCCTGGCGCCATCGGCCACCCTGGCCGACAGGTGGCCGCTGCTTGAGCCGATCGATCTTCGACCTAGGCAGGGTTGGCCGATGTGTGGCCGCTGGATTCGATAATTCGCGCACAACGACATCGACATCCAACAGTCTTACACACCGCAAGAACACCATCGACCACTTGTTTTCACACCGTCCAACATCTTCAAACTCCGTCGCCACGCAGAACGAACGAACACAAACGAATTTCTGAAACGAAAAAATGGGACTTTACAGTATGCTGGGTGTGCTCCTCACTTTGTTATGTGTAGCTCGTTGTGCACCCTTTCAGTGGGGTTCGGATCCTACTAGTTTGTCTAATTCACGGGGAGACAGACTTTTGCCCCCCCATAAATTGGGGGTGACTGTCTCTTCCTGTGTCACCCCTCGCCCTGTGGTGTCACTTGCATCTTGCCAGCCGACCGATAATAAAACACCCAAGTTATTTTATTATCTCATCTTTTTGACTGCGAAACCCGTGTGAGCCACTGCTCAGCTTTCTTTGCCTGCGTTCATATATATATATTCACTATATATATATTTCACACTCTTCGTCAGGTTATGGGTTACCACTAGCTGGTGGTTTCTCACGTTCTTTTTAGCTTTCATTCGGATCCCGCGCAACGCGGTATACAGTGGCGCAACGTCACTTCTCATCAAACCGGCCGGCAGTCACGTACCGTTCCTCCGCGCCCTCCCCCCCAAACGTGCTGCAACAGCATCCACAGTTCTTTATTTGAGCGTAACGCCCAATCCTTGTCTTCGTGCGCAACGCACGCTTACAACCACCATTTCCGATTACGTCCTTCCCGACGCAACGTTACACATCGCCGCCATCTCCCCGTACATGCTGCAACGGCATCGGCTGTTATTTATTTGAGCGGAACGCCCAATCTTTTTCGTGCGCAACGCACGTTTATCACCATCATTCTCGACTACGTCGTCCCCATCTATTTCGCTTTACGCTCTGGCCAGCATCACCTCAACAGCAGCAAAATTGGCTTATCGCACGACGTTTTTGACGTCACCACCGTCTTCCCCGCGGGAATCTACCCCAATTTGACCCTTTCATCACTTGGAATTGTCAATTTTACGAAAAGTTGGGTTTTCGCCTTGGAACCCTAACTTTCACTCGCAGAATTCTGCAGTCTGTGGTCTTCAGCCATGTCCACTGCACGCCAGCATGCGCGTATGGCCGCTGTGCGTTCAGTGGTGGCATCTCCCCGACTACGTCGACATCATCTTACCTCTGGCTATGGTCTGGTGGTGTCTGGTGGTGCTTATGCGCCATACACCAACATCGAGTCTAACGCCTCCGCCAATGACAAGACCTTTGACAACAGCGAGTTCCGTCCGAAGCATTCTCCGCTCTTTCATCCACCTTACGTGTTCATTGACCATTGTCTGGTGGTGTGTGGTGGTGCTGTTGCACCCGACCTGCCGTTTTCCCTCTCTGCTTTCGCACTCGTGTGCAGAGGAGGAGCACACCGCATTTTCCGCCTTCGCCCCCATCGGGGTGCCCGCGTCCCCGCACTTGCTCTGGTAATGCCACGCATTGTCACACCGCACCGCGTGGGCGTTGGATGACGACATCCTAGCGGCGCTCGACTGCATCCACCATCGAGTGCTCCGCCGCCATCCACCAACGATTGCTGGGCTAGAATCACGGCTGGCCTGTGGGAGTGATATCCCCACAGCACATGCATGGGCATAAGCCCCTAGAGCACGCATCTGTAGACCAGCGCGGCGAAGCCAAACTAGCTGAGCTGAAGAAGACCTCTTAGGGTCTCCGATGATGCTTGTTTTTTTAGGGCTTTGCCCGTGTAGCCCACCATAGGATGTCGGACCCGGCTTTGCTGACTTGCATCGTGGCACCTCACGCCTTCGGGGTGAGGTGGTGTCACGGGGAGACAGACTTTTGCCCCCCCATAAATTGGGGGTGACTGTCTCTTCCTGTGTCACCCCTCGCCCTGTGGTGTCACTTGCATCTTGCCAGCCGACCGATAATAAAACACCCAAGTTATTTTATTATCTCATCTTTTTGACTGCGAAACCCGTGTGAGCCACTGCTCAGCTTTCTTTGCCTGCGTTCATATATATATATTCACTATATATATATTTCACACTCTTCGTCACTAATCAGGGCGCGTGTGCCACCTCTGACCCGTGCGCGTCTTATGGCTACTGCCCGACGGTCCTTGTGGGAGGACCCAAATCGCGTTCGGTCCTCCCACAAGGACCGTTGTTGCGGGAATTTTTTTGAACATCCTCTTGTGGTCCCTATTGACTATCCTTCGAATTTTAGCATCTATAGAACCTAAACTAAGTGGGAACACATGCCATATACCGTATATGTTCGTATACTCACTATATCCAATGCATTTGTAGCATGCACCCTATCATTTTTGAGTTTCAACCTTTGGAGGGCATTCAAAAACATGGCATGTCACTCAAATATTTTTATCCAATTGAATTTCGAGCTGAATCAGCCCACCAAGCAGCAAAATTTTATCCTGACACTATACCCAATCATGCTTACCACATTTTGCATGTTGGCAACTTCCTATTGCGTAATATACACATTCAAATCAAACCTTACACCTGTAAAAAACATTTAGGATCCAAGGGTCTCAGATGTTTTTTTGTGTTACCTCCTTTGAAACTCCCCCCGCGTAAAATGCCAGGCTTTAGCGGTCAAAATGCAGCTGGACTTCTTCACACGCGTCATCCCGACATAAAATGCTTGAAAGCATAGGTTGAAGACATTCTTCGGCGTTTGGCTTAGATCTAATATAATTTTGTCCACGGTTTGGCCTTGGAATTTGTGAAAGGTCAAGGCGAACGCAAGATCAAGCCCATGAGTTCGATAATATATCTTACTTTTGCGGGATGGGCGAGATTTGTGACTTGATCTTAAGAATGTTCGCGGCTGGTCCACTCCGACGGCTGTAAAGCTGGCAAGATATGCGCGTAGACGTCTTTAGTGGACCCGCGTTCTCGCTTTTCGCTGGATGTTGTTCAGATGATGCGGATGCTCGGATTAGTGATCTTGGATGCCGGCAGAGGCTTAAGTATGGGGGGGGAAAGTGAGCTCTTCTCAGCAACATAACTAAGCAAGGCCGCCGGAGGCTATTGTCAAAAAGTACAAATAGAAAGTATCTTTTTAGTTTGTTAACAATCTGAGCAAGTTTGGGGCCAGATCTTGTATTCTCACCAGCTGCTAAAAATAGCCTATCAGCCTTAAGTATGGTGGAAGTACCTCCCACCTTCTAGGGAAGTTCCTTATACCTTCTGGCTAAGTTCTCTACAGCTTTTGGCAGTATTTTGGCTCTACTGGACTGGTATTCTTGGAATTAATTTCTGGAAACGCCATACGACCATATTTGACACTGTCATAGTTGTCATATTGTCATAATTGTCATACGGTTGACCGACAGTTGACTTTTGATGCTTTCGTCTGGACCTTCGCCCCCTTCCACAACCGCCATGGACCCTTCCACCACCGCCTTCCCTCTGACACCCTTAGATCCCTCTCCACCAACCGCTTCCACCGCACCGGGACCTTCGGGCCCTTCCACCACCACCTTCCCCTTGACCCCCTCCGACCCCTCTCCACCGATCGCTTCCATCGCAGGGGTCAGTACTGGGCAGGCTGTCGACGTTTATCAACCTGTTCCGGACGTGCCCTTCGGCGTGCCCTTCAGCGCGCCCGTCAGCATGCAACCGCATGCAACCAGCATGCAACCGCATGCAACCGGCATGCAACCGCATGCAACCGGCAGCATGTTTCAGGGCCAGTTCTTGCACGGCCCATCCCCAGCCCCTCCTTTTGTGTTTCAACAACAAGAGGGTGGTTGGGGCAGCGTGCAGCAGCATGCAACATGGCAGGCTGAGCATGCAACCCGCCAGCCCCAGCATGCAACCTGGCAGGCCGAGCATGCAACCCGCCAGCAACCAGGCCTCTGGCCCTACGGCATGCCACACCACCATGCCCCAGGCGTATTGACACACGCCCCGTACACTCCCGCGCCAATGTCGACCACGTACGGGGACCCGTGGACGTTACCCGCCTATTTTCCACCGCCTCCACCTCCAATATATGGAGTTGACCCTGCGTCAGAGGCACGTGCTAGAGAATGGCGGGCAGCACGAGAGCGCATGGCGGCTGCAGAGCGGGCGGTGGCGACTGATATGAGAGTGGTAGCATAATGATTCGGGAATAGATTACTCCAAAATGGGGAATAGAAATTTCAATCTGTTTTTGGGGAATAGGTGTGTGACACATGCATATGCGTCTAAAGTTTTGCGTTTAAATTTTTAATAAAGCGTTAAAATTTTCCCCCCACCCATCTGTTCACTTTCGTTTTGCAAACATGAGGAAGCCTCCGAAAAAGTACACTAGGGTGTGCCTTTCTTGCGATTATGGCGGGTATCGATGTACTGTTGAACACACTGATGGTATGCATTTTATTGTCCTCTATTCAAGAAAAAGGACAGGGTAAAAGATTCTCCATCAAAAATGAAAGGTGCGTTGCCCTTGCTTTCCACGGTTCCCTTGTACAGTTGACTACATATATAATAAGTGTTAGGAACAACTTTTTTTGCGCAAGCAAGATTACGGGGCTTTCATTGAACCAGATACGGGGCTTTCATTGAACTAGATACAGGGCTTTCGTTGAACCAGATACGTGGCTTTCGTTGAACCAGGTACCGTACGTGGCTTTCATCGAACGAGATACGTAATGCTACGCGAGTTCCTGACCACGATACCCAGTGTGCAGGCAATTCTGCTTAAATTAGAAAGGGTTGGAAGCAAGAACCGTTCGGAATCTAGGATGCTGGACGGGTCTTGAGAGGGGGGTAATGGGCGTGATTCGAGCCAGCCAACTCGACTCACGCCCAACAGGGACGCATCCTGCACAGCATGAACATATCACGCATATCATATAAGCATAATAAACACATACTGACCGTTTGGCAGTGCAATTTCACCTCTAGCGGAAACGCGGATGTCAACCGCGTCCACGTTTCCGCTAGGCGTTTCTTCCCTCATTCGCGCGCTCGTTTGCAAGAGAGCCTGGGCAACGGATGAGGGAAGCGTTAGCAAAAATAGTATTTCGTATGCGTTGTTTTCCCTAAACAAATTGCACAAACTGAACGGTCAACCACACATCTCGTTGTGGGATGACGCGTTCATTTGGCGGAAGCGGGTGGAATTTAAGGAATTTGAAACCCGCAATAGTTGCGCTACATGGGGTTTCATCTTCTTTGCGAAACGGGTACCCACATCATACTAAGTAGGAATATGTGATAATATTTTGAAGCAAAAGATTACTCAGATTAGTATACAATCTTAGAGATCTTTATTTCGCTGGACAGGGGCACACTCCCGGAGAGAAAGCCTTCCGCCTTTAGTTAAAATTGCATATTTAACAAATCAAACAGTGAGTATTTTCTTCAAGTATTTTCAGACGGTAATACTTAAACACTGGTAATACTTAAACACTGAGTGTTGTCTCGCGTGTTGTCACCAAGCCTTAGAAACTCACGATCTCACTCCCAAAGTGACCAAAAACCGTTCGATCGGCGATCGAACGGTTTTTGGTCACTTTGGGAACGCGTCTGAAAATACTCAGTGTTGTCTCGCGTGTTGTCACCAAGCCTAAACTCGCGATCTTACTCCCAAAGTGACCAAAAACCGTTCGATCGCCGATCGTTCGGTTTTTGGTCACTTTGGGAACACGTCTGAAAATACTCAGTGTTGTTTCGCGTGTTGTCACCAAGCCTAAACTCACGATCTCACTCCCAAAGTGACCAAAAACCGTTCGATCGCCGATCGTTCGGTTTTTGGTCACTTTGGGAACGTCTGAAAATACTTAGAGAAAATACCAGACAGGTCTTTGCAACCAAGCCGACTTCAGTTCTCACATACTGTAGAGCCCTAAACGTACGGTTTACGCCCTCCCGAATCTGGAATTCACGGCCGTGAATATTAAATTCACGGCCGTGAATATTAAATTCACGGCCGTGAATATTTCACTGCACGTATGATTGCCCACACTGTTTGCGAGTAAATTAGACTGGGAAAACATTTTCCAACGTTCGTAATGCACAAAGATATATCATTTAGACTCTTAGGTAGGAGTTTTTTTAGCTCTTGACTGAGCCGTGGCCGCATCAGCTCAGTTTGCAGTCGCGACTGCGAGCTAAGCTGAGAGGCCCTTATAACTTTCATGCACATCGCATCAAAACTCAAACAGCGGAGGGGTTCTCGTGCGTTCTAGCGCACGATACTTGGCACCAATATTGCTAACAGCAATATTGGTGCACCCT
Organism: Cymbomonas tetramitiformis; assembly: GCA_001247695.2. NCBI lineage: Eukaryota > Viridiplantae > Chlorophyta > Pyramimonadophyceae > Pyramimonadales > Pyramimonadaceae > Cymbomonas > Cymbomonas tetramitiformis. Next base: position 10,306 of record LGRX02012394.1, read on the forward strand.
CAAACGCACAACCTCTGATGTCAGCTATGCGCAAAACGCGTGCTACACATCATGGGTTTCGGTACATGCAAATCCAAACCCAAACATGCCAAACAGCAAAGGGCTTCCCGTGAGTTCCAGCGCCCGTAACTTTGCAAAAGTATTACTAAGATATATATCTTTTAGTTGCCAAAGGCCCAAGGCCTCAAAAGCCTTGTGCACGAAGCCATCAATTTATTTCTTTGGAGATTTATTGGGTTTGTGTTCGAGTTTACCCAAACCCAATACATGCCAAACTGAAAAGCAATTCCCGTGCGTTATAGCGCGCGAAACTATGCACAAATATTTACAAGACACATATCTTTCAGTTCTCAGAAGCACAAGGTTTGAGATAACTTGTTGGCAAAACCATCAATTTATTTCTTTGGCAGATCTATTGGGCTTGGGTTCGAATGTTTCCAAACCCAATACATGCTAAACAGCGAAGGGCTTCCCGTGCGTTCTAGCGCACGTAACTGCGTAGAAATATTGCCAAGATATTTATCTTTGATATATTCGAAGCACAAGGTCTAAGAAAGTCTGTGCACAAAATGGTATTACTATTTCTTTGACACAGATTTTAGCGTGATATACAAACTCATAAATCTGGGTCAAAGAAATGATATGTTAACTTCGCGCACAAGCTATCGCAAACCTTGCACTTCAGAAAAGTGAAATATATGCATCTTATCAATATATTTTGCAAAGTTACGTGCGCTGGAACTCACGGGAAGCCCTTCGCTGTTTGGCATGCTTGGGTTTGGGTTTCAAACCCAAAAGGCATCATGCCAGCACGCGGCCGTCTTTAATATACTCAACGGCTTGCCATATGCTCTTGAGGGTGCACTGATATTGATATGAACAATATCACTGCCAAGTTTCGTGAGAAGATTCTCACGAAAACCCCTATTATGCAAAGCCGCAAGTGGTTGAAACCATCTCACACCGCACCAACTTAGCTTGCAGTCGCGAAGGCTAAGCTGATGCGGTTGCGGATGGGGCCAATCGATAGTTCAAACGAAAGGTATTCACCTAATGAATACAAACGCTTTAGAATCGAATGGTGGAAAAAATTATGCTTCATGCTACATTTTCCTCCTCCTGGTCCTCCATGGCTGTGAAGTGTTGGGGAGTGTGCTAGTGAAACTGCTTGTAAATTTTTTTGGCGCTCGATTGAATTAAGCATGGTTACATGTGACATATAATCTATTCCCCAAAAACAGATCGAAAATTCTATTCCCCATTTTGGAGCAATCTATTCCTCGATAACCTTTTTTCCTATGAGAGTGGTCCCCCAACGATTGTATCCGACACCGCTGATGGAAGCTCCGCAGACCCAAGCATGTACATGGCCGTGTTGCCCCCCATGACTGCGGTGAATGCACGATTGAAGGCCGTCATGAAGGTGTCGTCGTTTTCGGGTCTATAAGGTTCCCAAACTATTACGCGTTTGTCGGGTTCCACGAGAGGTGCATCGATGCTAGGAGTCGCAGGGTCACGAAGTTCACGGGGGGCAATAGACTCCGCCTCCATCACGTTGAACCGCGTAATTCCTTCGGTATCCACGTAGGAATCATTGCCATCACCAACCACAATGAGTTCGGTTGGCCCAGTATCCCGGGTACGTAGAGCTTGAGGCATGCATAGGCGACAACCGTATCGACCGTTTGGCGGCTTTCTACAAGTGAAGGTGTGTCGGTCATGACGATTCGAATAAGCCGACACTCGAGCCCAGCGAACATCGAACGGAGTGCCGTTCCGAGTATCCGGCGGCGGCGCATCCGGCGGCGGAGCGTTCTGATAGCACGGAGAACATATTACCTCGGGTTCCCGATCCAGCGGTAAGGGGGAATCGTAGAGTGCGAGCCGAGGTGCGGCTCTCTCTGCCGGGTCCTCTTTGGCGCGGCGTGCATGAACTTCTTCATGCGCCCATGTGGGCAAATGTGCTTGCACTATTAATAGTGTCGAGCACTTTTCCCGCTCGGGAGGCGAGCTCCGGATCCTCGGCTATCTTCTCCAAAATAATGCCGGCGATAGCGCATCCAAAGAGGCAACCGTGTAAGTGCAGAGCGCCCCGCTGTTGGGCTTCAATTACCGCCAAAAATGCGGCAAGCATGCCCCCAAAAACGCATGGATCCCGAGATCCCAGCGGTTGCGTTCTCTTTGTGTCTGCCTCGAGATGCAGCCCCAAAAGACCTTCGACCGCGGCCTTCATCAAAATTCTAAAACTCTCGGCCGCGGCAGCGGGGTGTTCAGCTAACAAGGCGGCGCGTTGTGCTGGCGTGGTTTGGATAGCAAATCCGAAGCCTTCCTCATCGGACGGCTTCATGGGGTCCTTCGAGGATGGCTTACAGAAGCGGATGGTGAGCATATTGTCAATGTCTGGTGGGGATATCGTGATGAAGAAGGTGGGGTTGCCATACATGTAACTCATGGCCATCATCTTGGAGATGTTCTGCGCCCGCTCGCCGGGCCCATAAGGGACAGTCCCGCCACTCAATCGGAGGATGGGAGTTATTTCCGCCAGAAGTTTTTTGGCGGCGTCACTTTCGGGGTCCTTGGCCGCTTCCTCCAGGGCCTTTCGAAAATCGGGTCGCCGAATGATCTCCATAAATCGATTGATGGAAGCATCATCCGACTTTACTTTCGCCGCGACCTGGCGACATGCTGCGTGGCGTTGGGCTTGATTGAATAACGTGAGAATAACATCGGCGTTGTCGAAGCGGATGTCATATTGCAATAACAAATGCCGTGTATGGCGCGATGACAATGACGACTTCGGCAAACCATGGTGCGCAGTAAAAAATAACCACGGGAATGCTCCATAGAAGAAGAAATCGTTCTCCGTGAATTCGTTGACGGGTTTGTCGCCAAAAGTGATCGGCACCTCTTGCACCGCCGCAGGACGAGCACAACCTTCCTGGCGTGGAGGTGGCGAGGTTCCTGAAAACAAACAACACGAAATTATTCAAAAACTTCCGCCGGGCCGCCAAAATCATGCGGGGAATCAGTGGGTCATTTTAAGAATGTGGACGGGACGGTGGGTGTGTTTAAGACTGCCCCCTCCACACCCCCCGTTACTCCGGAATTCCTTTTAAGATAGCGCCCAGTGGG
>LGRX02012395.1:0-31771 GCA_001247695.2 Cymbomonas tetramitiformis
CAGTGCACAGCGCGGCCTTTGCTCCCGTCCTGTGCCATTTGCAGTGCACAGCGCGGCCTTTGCTCCCGTTCTGTGCCATTTGCAGTGCGTGCGCGGGCTTTGCTCCCGTCCTGTGCCATTCGCAGTGCACAGCGCACCGCACTGAAGGGAGGCTGTCGACATCTCACACTTTCAGGGCACTAGCTGTTGCATCCGCTGTAGGTGTGGTGGCTTTGAGGGGTTGTGCGGTACTGGGATCTCGTTGTTAACGGGGACGGCCACTGGAGTTTTTTGGATGATGGGATGTGGCTGTCCCTGTGGTACCCTTCTGACGGGTACTGCCTCTTTGAGGGCGTCGGGGATTCGTCTGCGGCTGGCTCTATTTATGTCCAGTGCCTTGGGGCTTTTTCCCCGGCCGGGGGACTGGTGATCGACAGCCACGTTATAGGATACTGGGATCTCGTTGTTAACGGGGACGGCCACTGGAGTGCTTTGGATGATGGGATGTGGCTGTCCCTGTGGTACCCTTCTGACGGGTACTGCCTCTTTGAGGGTGTCGGGGATTCGTCTGCGGCTTGCTATTTAGGAGTGTCTTGGATTTGTATGACGCTTGCTCCCTCTCCGTGTCCAGTGCTCATGGTTATTACACGTGCCGGGGGACTCGTGTTCTTTGATCCTGATGTGAGGTACTGGCGCATCGCTGTGAACGGGGACGGCCGCCGGGTGGAAGTGGGTTTTGGGAGGCGGTTGTCCCTGTGGTGCCATTCTGGCGGGCACTGCCTCTTGGAGAGCTCGGTGGATTGGTCTGCCTTTGCTGCAAGGAGAGGCAGAGGGTGGTGAGGTCCACGTTCTGTGATTTCCCTTGATTTTTGTGGGGAGCACTTAGGTGCCTGCATGTTTTCATTTTTTGACATGGCGTGCCCATGCTGTGTGGTGTGACTGCATTTATGGCATAACCATGGACCAACGGGTCCCATCCATCGACGGTAAGCCACTGGGGGGCATGCCAGCAGGGTCCGCTCACTCCGTAACCCAGAGACTATTGCTGGGCGATGATCGGTCACATCGTATCATCTTTCCATGCTGCTTTGCATGTGGGTTGGGAATATGTACTAGTTTGTGGTATCTTGTCACGGCCCCGCCCTGCTCCTGATTTGCTTCTCACATCCATTGGGATGATGGTGGGCTGGCTTTTGCTGGCCGATCTCATGCCGTTCAGTGTGGTGGCTTTGAGGACTTAATATGAAATACACCTGCCAGCGTGTGCGAGGGATGCTCGAAGCTGTGCACATGCTGGAAGGGAATTGGTGGTACTTACGCCGTTAGTTTGTAGATCACACGCTGAGCGCACGGTGTATACTGCGCGCAGGCACAGGCAGGCGTAACTGAGAGTTTGCTGTCGAAGGAGGAGCGTGCCGCGCCGGATGAAACAACAGCAGACGCTCCGGATGAAACAACAGCAGACGCTCCGGATGAAACAACAGCAGATCCATCAGGTCATCCAATAAATCATGTATCGTCGATAATGGCACCGCCTTCTGTTTCCCTTCCGTGAGACCGGGGGAGGCAAGGGAAATACCGTCTCGGGGACTTTTTGCCTGAAAGAAATCGTAGTCAATGGGTGATCTTCAGTCTTTGAACAGGCCCGCGGAGATCTGTTGCATGCTGAGACGCTAACTCAAGGATCCAAGATTGTACCCTCAGATTCCTGACTAGAGGCTACCAGACCTCTTATCACCTACTAAATATCGAACTATGTATTTACACTCACCACTTCTAAGCCCATAATTATGCCAGTTGGCCACTGGCGATGGAGGGCTTTGCTCCATCCTTACCGGTGTGTGTGATTCAACAGAAGACCTTGATATTGCAGGTGTGAGTGGGCAGCATAAAATGCGTCCTGAAATACCAGACTGCTTCCATATGTGCACAACATCACTGAAAATGATTTGATAATCGCACCAGTCATCAACTGCTATTTCAAGTTATGTCATCGATGGCGAGTCTTGCCCTTGATGTTCATTAAGGTACAACAATACAAAAACATGTAATAAATGAAAAATTATCAAATAATCGAGAGATCTATCCAGGTATCCCAAGTTTGTCTAGGTTTGTCCTTAAGATTTAGTCGCCCGCCTTAGTACGTTTGGTGATTATGGGCTCTGGCTGCGATCACGCAACATTTTCTCCCAGTCGCACTCCGCATGCTTGCGCGCATCGCGCCGTCGACAATCTAGTTGGCCAGAAACTACTGAACCAGCTAGATCCCATCGCGTTGCGTCAGGGATAAATTCTTGATAACCGACCAGCACCTCATCGTCGGCGAGTGTCATCCGCCCGATGTTGCCGCACAGTCGCTGGCCACTTCGCGGCGATCGTCGTAATTCAGCACCTTGCTTGTCCACGACTGGCGCCGTGGTCTTATTACCCGCCGCCGCGACATTATCGTGCTTTCAGACTTTTCGATGATTTTGAGCATGCGTTTCGAAAATGCACCCCCTACAGATCAACAAACAAGCTTTGGCAGTTCATGGCAAAGATAAACGAGTCTCTTGTCCCTACGGTAACTTGACCAACTCAGATTGGGGATGTAAAACCATCCTATTGATATGCTTTCGAATTAATGTTTGCTTGATATAACCCTGCACCTTACTAACAGTTGCAGGGACTGTGCCTCTAGTTGAGCGATAAACAGTTTTCGCATAATATTTATGATCTCGAAAAAAAATTATTTTGTTTTTCACAAAAATGGTTTTACTATCATTTTTAATCAGTGAACACTGCCGAAATCGCTCCGGTTCCGAAGACCCATGCGAATGCGGTCGTATTGTATCTCCTGCATAAATATCATGCAACCTTCTTCGAATGCACGAATATGGGCGTGCTGTGTAATATGGACCCCCTTCCCCCCCGGACAGTACTGTACGTGTTGATAGAAGAATGTAAGGTAGAATTCCACACGTCCTGTCAAGTTTGCACAACCGAAATCAAATATGTAAAACTCTTTCCAAAATACATTTTCCCGAAAATTTCCTTCAATCTGATAGTTGCACATCCCAGGCCATGTATTTGTCTCAATGTTCCCGCGATGGTTACAGACTTTGCGGTTCAATTGTTTGTTAGACCTCGTCTTTAGGCCCTCAACATCGAACGCCACCCTTCAATGGTAGCAGGAGCTATATACACGAGCCTTACATTCATAATAAAGAGGATTGCCACAATGAATTGCGCAAAACAGCAAACCCACTCAGAAGCGGAGGCTGTTTTACTATACCTTCCAATCGATAAGGTGACCAAGTGCTTCCAAAATAATGCGATCCAAAGCAAGCATATCAAACTTTACTAAGCATTGATGGCACTAAGCAAGCACATCATTAATACAATCGTCAATGCTTCTTGCCCCTAATGCCATTAACCCCATCAGCCCACCAAGTTTCACGATTTCAAAGAATGGGATGCCCCTGGGGTGGGGGCTTCCTGGCTTTATTCGTTTGGCGCTGGCGCCTCCTGATGGCCCAAGATCCGATGCGGCCACCCAGGAGTCACTTCGGTACCTGCCTGAAAGTATCTGAGTGACTCTCCGTCTGACTCTCGTATCGCCTGAGGATGGGGAAGACTCGGACTCCGAATATGCTGTTATCTGATATGAGTGCGGTGAATCGAACACCCTTCCGTTACCCTCTGTGTTGTTAGGATCGGACATCAGCATCTCACTTGACCCAAATTCTTCTGTGTCGTGGGAATTCACTTGTGGGTGCTTCATGCCACTCCCAGGCTGGGCATGGCTCGGGTCGGATGACACCGTCAAATCGGGTTCTGGCTCTGTTGAGGTATGCGAGCTCACTTCTGGGTGCTCCATGACACTCCCTAGCTGGGCATGGCTCGGGTCGGATGACAGCGTCAAATCAGGTTCTGGCTCTGTTGAGGTATGCGACCTCACTTCTGGGTGCTCCATGACACTCCCTGGCTGGGCATGGCTCGGGTCGGATGGAAATGTCTCGCGGGTGCCCGGATCTGCTGATCCCTTTACACTCACGTCTGGGTGCGCCGTGCCACCGCCGTCTGGGTCTTTGGGATCGGATATCAGGACCTCATGAAGCGGGTCCGGTGCGCCTCTTCTCTTGAGCCTCCTGCGCCACTGAAAGTAGTTCACTGCGGCGAGAATGCAGAACGCAAGCGCAAAGCCGATGAGCACCCACGAGAATCGATGTAGGTGCCTATGATGCTTCTTATGATGATCATCGGGAGATGGCCCAATAGATGGATGCGGAGAACCTTGGAAGTAAGGTTGGGGTGGGGGTGGGGGCGGTGCGGGGTGGGGCGGGCGGCGGTGGACGCGGTGGGGGAAGGTGGTGGTAGAGGAGTATTTCGGGAGGGGCGGGGGAGGAGGTGGAGCAGGAGGCAGAGGAGGGGCGGTGGTGGTGAAATGAGGAGAGGGAGGGGGTCGGGGGTGGTGGAGACTGGGAGGAGGAGGAGGAGGTGGTGGTGGTGGGGTAAGGGTGGGGTTGGGGGGAGGAGGTGGTGGTGGACCTGGTGGTGTGAAGGAGGAGGGGGTGGGGAGGTGGTGGGGAGGTGGGAGGTGGAGGAGGGGGAGGGGGAGGAGGTGGTGGTGGTGGAGGCGGAGGCGGGGGGGCGGGGGGGCGGTGGCGCGGGGAGGCATGCGGCGGGAGGCGGGAGGTGGTAGCGGTGGTGGCGGAGGAGGAGGGGGGGGGAGGCGCGGAGGAGGGGTGGAGGTGGTGTGGGAGGGAACGGTGGTGGGGGCGGTGGAGATGCAACCACAAGAAAACCTGTTCAGCCCGAAAGCTTGCACAAAAAATGCTTATTGAGGATAATCCTCAAGGGCCCGGCCATGGAGCCCAAAGCCCTGTGCCCCGTGCATCGCCACCATAATCCTCTGCCCCCAGTAGGAGGCGAAGGTCGGTGTGGACCAAGTCGCCGTCGCCAACTCGGGACCCAGTCGATCCTGCCGTCTGCGCTCACAGTCCTGCAAAAGCTGCCTGGCCTGAGCCCCAAGCCCACCAAAGACATCCACAGCGAAGGGAACCAGCCTGTGCGGAGTCACATCACCATACGTCTCCACGTTGCGCCGCTCCACCGCTGCTGCCGTGTGCAACGGAACCCTGGCCGCTCCCTCCACGTAGGTCGGAGCGCACGGGAACCCTATTGCAACATCAATGATGAGGTGCCTCCCCCGGCCATCGTAGTTAAGGACCGTGATGTCGGGTCTCCACCGGGGCGAGTAACTCCGGTGATAGGTGTGCGTGCGCTTCACGGAAGCCGGGCCGAACACCTTGCGCAACATCTCGTAGAGAACATCCTGGACAGCATCATGCCGATAGGTGAACATACCACGTCGGTTGCAGGCCAAGTAATGATAGCCGAAGCCGTCCACCACATCGCCACATGCACACCGGCCCGTCCCAACCGCTGAGACCTCCCGGACAAGGGGGATCGAGACCCCCAGCTGGAGACAAAGTGAGATGACCGCAGCATCGGGGCGCATACGGAACCCACCGTCACTGGGGAGGGCATTGAGATGCGCCGTAGCACCATCCCGGGAGAGGCTGAGTAGCCGAGCCCGGACGGAAGAATTCGCTCCTTCAAACAAGCGCAGCCAGTCGGAACCATGTTGATAGTTGGTAAGCTCCTTCTGACGCGTTGGCTGACTAGAGCCGAACCCTCCCCACACCGGCGCCGCCTCGGGCACACGCAAACTCTCCGGCACAGGGTGCCCAATACCCAGGGCCGCCACCACCCGAGCCCGTGCTCCCCGCACATCCTCCATCGCCGCGGTCAAGCCTGCCGCCAGCGGGTGCCCTCCAACCTCCGTATCCTCCAGGGCCCCAAGGTGCGGCAGCATGCCCCTAACCGCCGGGAACAGGACCACCATCTTGCCCCACACCTGAGCCCACGAGCCAAGCCACCCAGCGGGGGCCAAGCGCTGCGCCGAAGAGAGGCCAAGTCCCCCCCACCTGGTAGGCAACTGGCTGAGGGCCACCGCCTCCTCCCCCAGCGGGTAGGGGTTCCCAGCCACCTCCTGGAGGCACTCCTGGATCCCATTATCATGGGCCAGGGCCCCATGCGCGAGCAGGTGGGGCGGGACCCCCCGAACCAGGTGCATGAACCTGGGGTGGGCGCAGAACCGCAGCAGCAGCAGCTGCACCTGCGGGTCATCAAGCCTCGCCAGCTTAGGGAGGATGGCCCCCGCAGCCAGCGCCATCTCAACACACTTGTCAGCGACCCACCGGTCTGACCCAACCGGAATCCCAAGAACCTTGACACCGGGCAAGGGCACCACGGCCCCAAGCATGGGGGTCCCAGCCTCATCCACCACATCATCAAACTCCGGGCAGGCACCATCTGGGCAGAACACGGTGCTCTTCGGGACGTTCAGCTCCATCCCTGCCGCTATCAGCAACGGGACAATGGTGTCATAGGCCGCACGGACCTTATCCGGCGGGCCAAGGATGTGGATGTCGTCGAGGTATGCCATGATAAACACATCCGGGTGCTCATTAAGAGTGGCCTGCAGGGCAGGCTGAAGGGCCGAGTGGGTCCCCCTGCTGCGCACCCTCTGCCGAGCTGACCCATCTGAATTCCCCGTCATCCCCCTGCCACCCGAGACGAGCCTCGTGCCTAAAGCTGCTCTCCGCCAGACCAAGCAGCTCCGGGAAGTTGTCGGAGACCTCCTTGTAGATCACCCCCCGCTTCACCGTGTTGAAGGCGTTCTTGCAGTCCAATGCCAGGGAGGAGGTGGTGGACCTGGTGGTGGGGGTGGATGAGGGGTTGTGGTGAATGGGAGGGGGTGGACTGGGTGATGGTGGGGGTGGGGGTGGGGGTAATGGCGGACTTGGAGGTGGTGGGGGCGGTGGGGGAGGTAAACTTGGAGGCGGTGAGGTGAGGGTGAAGGAGGCGGTGGAGAGGGCGGTGGAGGTGGGCTTGGAGGTGGGAGGTGGGCTGGGAGGTGGTGGTGGGGGTGGTGGACAAGGGGATGGCGGGGGGAGGGGATGGGGTGGTGGTGGGGAAGGCAGGGGTGGGGAATTAGGAGGTGGAGGTGGAGGGGAGGGGAGGAGGGGAGGAGGAGGTCGGGAGGTGTAGGTGGTGGGGAGAGGGGAGTGGGGTGGAGGCGGGGGGTAAAGGCAAGGGTGGGCTTTGGGGTGGTGGACTAGGAGGTGGAGCCGGAGACGGTGGGGAGGCGGTAACGGTGGGGGTAAAAATGGTGGTTTCTGGGGGACTGGGAGGCGGCGGTGTGACGGAGGTGGGCTTGGTGGAGGAGGAGGGCTGGGAGGAGGAGGCGGAGCTGGCGGCGGCGGGGGAGGAGGTGAGGTGGTGGCAATGCCACTTCCGCAACTACCAATACATCACATGTTCCCGACCCATGTCAACAAAGAGGCCATGAGCAAAGAAAGCTTTACTGAGGGTAACTCTTTACTGAGGGTAGTCCTCAAGGGCCCTGCCGTGAAGGCCGAAGGCCTGCGCGCCTTGCAACGCCACCATGATCCTCTGCCCCCAATAAGACTTGAATGTCGGTGTAGACCATGTTGCCGAAGCCATCTCCGGCCCCAACCGATCCTGCCTTCTGCGAGCGCAATCCCGCAAGAGTTGCTTGGCCTGCTCCCCCAATCCACCAAAGGCCTCCACGGCAAAAGCCACGAACCTGTGCGGTCTGATATCGCCGTACGTGTAAGCCTTCTGCCGCTCCAACGCCGCTGCAGTGTGCAACGGAACGCGAGCTGCTCCGTCCACATGCGTTTGGGCACAAGGAAAGCCCACCGCAACATCGATGACAAGGTGTCTCCCCCGCCCATCAAAGTTGAGCACCGTGATGTCAGGCCTCCAATGCGGGGAATAGCTCCTGTGATAGACGTGGGTGCGCTTCACCGAGGCCGGGTCAAACACCTTGCGCAACATCTCATACAGAACATCCTGGACTGCATCATGCCGATAGGTGAACATCCCCCGCCTGTTGCAGGCCAGGTAATGGTACCCAAACTCGTCCACCACTTCACCACACGCACAACGACCCGTGCCAACAGCCGAGACTTCCCGAACCAGGGGGATCGAAGCCCCAAGCTGAAGACACAGCGCAATGACCGAAGCAGTGGGCCGCATGCGGAATCCACCTTCATGAGGGAGGGCATTGAGGTGTGCCGTAGCACGGGGGAGGTGGAGACGGGCAGTCATTGTTCAATTCCGTTCCATCGTACTTTACGTATTTCTCAATTGCGGGAGGAATTAAACCACACATATCGTGGACTCCAGACACATCCCTGCCCCACCACCAGGCATCCGTCACAGCCCATTCGACCAACCCGGCTTTCCCATCCTGCAACGCAACCATCGAAGGGCTCACTCTCAGCAAAGCAGCTCCATTGCCATGTCATCGCATGCCATGTCATGCCATTTGATGTCATCTGCAACGCAAAAAAGAGTAAGTCGACAATAAAGAACAATCGGTCTTCGATACATAGCAACCATGCAAGCAAGGATATTGCCAAAAGGCGAGCCACTGTTTACAACGCTAGCGCAGTCTGTGCTCGGCTGCTTGCACCCAGTTGCACCCGGGACACCGCATCACTGCCACAATGCATATCCATGATCGCACACATGATACAACGTGCAACCTGCCTCGCGACAAATCAGGGGGCCCTTTATGCATTGGCTGCCATGTCACGTGCTCACAGGTCAGTCATCTTCGATAGCAGCCCAAGCTCCGAAGGCAATGGACCCATTAGCATATTATGATCCAACCATCTGCATGCCCCCGCAACCTCCCGCCCACACACACCGACAGCCCACCAACCAACTCACCCACACCCACACCATGCCTCCTGAGCCGTTGGATCCAAATGAGTTTGACTGCTTTAGTTTTCGACGGCCATATTTAGGCCGCAATCCTGGCTTCAAAGCATGCTAGCTTCAAAAAGCGTTCGCTCCGCATCACATCGACGATTCCCATGGTGATATGACGCATCTCAAATGTGCCGAACCGGCATGACGCATCTCAAATGTGCCTCCCGGCATGACGCATCTCAAATGTGCCTCGCCGGCACGACGCATTCCCAAATATGCCTCACCGGCATGATGATCTCACGTGTGCCTCACCGGCATGACGCATCTCAAATGCCTCACCGGCATGACGCATCTCAAACGAAGCTCTCGCCGGCATGACGCATCTCAAATGTGCCTCACCGCATGACGATCTCACGTTTGCCTCGCCGGCATGACGATCTCAAATGTGCCTCACCGGCATGACGCATCTCACGCTTTGCCTCTGCCGGCATGACGCATCTCAAATGTGCCTAACCGGCACGACGCATCTCAAATAGTTTCGAACCGGCATGACGTGATCTCAAAAAATAAATGTGCCTTGACGGCATGACGACCCCCAAAATGTGCCGAACTGCACGACGATTTCGAATGTAAGGGGCGAGAATAACCTGCAAAACTTTTGTGGAATTTGGGGGTCATAGAGGTCCAGAGGGGGTCATCAGTGTGGTGGATGGGTCAATAGAGGGGGCGCTATGGAGTGATTCCCTTGAGGTATATGGGCGTGCGAGCTACTCAAATACATCACAAGACATGCCCCAAAATACCCGGAGGAGTGGTGGGTGGAGGGGTGGCAGAATAAGCCCTGTGGAGGTCCAATCGACCCCCCTTGGGCCCTGGGGTGGCCGTAGACCCCTTGAAATTAAAGGTGACTGGCCCCCGATATCTCTATGACGGCTTGCCCTCCAATTCTGGAGGGAAGCCCAGGGGTAGTGATTCAGCTGCATTGTGCGAGCTGTAGCGTAGGCCCAATGGCCATATTTCGGTGCACAGGGGTCAGAAAAAACTCGACCGTCATAGAGATATCGACCCAACGCTTCAAAATCGGCATCCCCGGTAGGAAACCATCATAACTTATCTACTAAGCCCTGTGGAGGTCCAATCGACCCCCCTTGGGCCCTGGGGTGGCCGTAGACCCCTTGAAATTAAATGTGACTGGGCCCCGATATCTCTATGACGGTTTGCCCTCCAATTCTTGAGGGAAGCCCAGGGGTAGTGATTCAGCTGCATTGTGCGAGCTGTAGCGTAGGCCCAATGGCCATATTTCGGTGCACAGGGGTCAAGCAGGTACCTTGGGGTAATTTGCACGCCGGGGGGCTAAGGGGGGCGAGAAAAACCTGCAAAACCTTTGCAGGAATTTGGGGGGTTAGTCATAGAGGTCCAGAGGGGGTCATCAGTGTGGTGGATGGGTGAACAGAGGGTCAACAGAGGGGGCGCTATGGAGTGATTCCCTTGAGGTATACGGGCGTGCGAGCTACTCAAATAAAGTACTCGAAGAAAAGAAAGGGAAGGATGCCGGTATGTGACGCAGATATACTAGGTATGAAAGCAAGCTTCATTGTGAAATTCATAAAAATGCAGCAGTAGCTTTCGGCCACAAAAGAGATTCCAAACTGGGGATTAATATTGGAGTATTATATCCTTACTTTGGAACACATAAGGTACAAATCGGCATCACGGGCAACACGGGTAACAATCTTCGATTGTTGCTTTTCTTCGATTGTTGCTATAACTTGTCGCAAAGTAAACAATTGAAATAAATCGGTCGGAGATTATTTCCAACTTTTCAGAGATTGTCACAGATTTCCAGAAATATACAGATGTGCCAAACCGAGGAACGGCAACATTCTATGAATGTTGCTATTAATATTAGAGTATTATATCCTTACAATGGAACACACAACACATAAGAGCGGCAACAATCTTCGATAGTTGCTTTTAAGTTGTCGCAGATTTCTAGAAATGTACAGATGTTCCAAACAGGGGAACGGCACCATTCTATGAATGTTGCTATTAATACTATAGTAATATATCCTTACAGTGGAGCACACGACACATAAGGGTGAGTTGTCGCAGATTTCCAGAAACACAATTTCAGAGATTGTCGCAGAATTCCAGAAAATTCTAATGTGCTAAACTGGGGATTGATACTATAGTAATATATCCCCACAATGGAACACATACAACAATCAATTGATATATGGTTGCGAGCTGGGGAGCGAGCAATGCAAGGCGGGCATGGGTGGTAGGTAAGGCGGTAATAGCAACAATCATAGATTGTAGCCAGTCGCTGTGTCGACTTACGCAATTCTGCCGTAGATAACCGTAGGTACTCACTACATAAGAGCCGTTCCGAAATATTGGGAAATCCTGGCAAATACATAAGGTACTTACCAGATACAAGTGTATGTAATAAGGATGTACCCCCACTACACGCCTCTTATGTAGTGCTGATATCTCTATGTCGTTCGGGTTTTTGGCAGCTTTGGTACCATTCACGCGTGACACCGAGGCCCTCAGATGTGCCCTCGAATTTAAGCTCTCACCTTGCCCCCCCCCCAACAACCACCCCAAATACTTTATTTCGGCAACCCTCTAGCATCTTGGGATGCTTTACACGCCGCTTGAATCGAAGTGATTCGGCCTATGCGGCCAGATTAGTCACCTCAACCAATCAGCCCCAGCCCCCCCCCTACGGGGCCACTTTCGACAACCTTATATAACACCATTTTGCACTAAAATTAGGGCGGCACAGGGCAAGCCCTTGCTCCCAAATTCACTCCACACCTCCCACTCTATGTCCTTCGCAAGTGGGCACCTGCCCCTTGCCATCTACGTCGCGCTAGAGCCCGCCACAAGCAGTGAGCTCGGTGGTACCGACCTGCCCACAAGCAGTGAGCTCGGTGGTACCGACCTGCCCACACCCGTGTGGGGGCTAACCGTCATAGAGATATCCAAATTCACTCCACACCTCCCACCTTATGTCCTTCGCAAGTGGGCACCTGCCCCTTGCCATCTACGTCGCGCTAGAGCCCGCCACAAGCATTGAACTCGGTGGTACCGACCTGCCCACACCCGTGTGGGGGCTAACCGTCATAGAGATATCGTACCCCAGCCCCTCCCCCAAATATGGCGGATCCACGGGGTTCCAAGCCCCCCCAGGGGTCGAGTGAACCTTTGGAACATGTTTTACATCCTTTGTGATGCACATGCCGCCAGGATGCCCACTTTCAATCCGGAACTGATATCTCTATGACGTTCGGGTTTTTGGCAGCTTTGGTACCATTCACGCGTGACACCGAGGCTCTCAGATGTGCCCTCGAATTTAAGCTCTCACCTTGCCCCCCCCCGCAACAACCACCCCAAATACTTTATTTCGGCAACCCTCTAGCATCTTGGGATACTTTACACCGCTTGAGTCGAAGTGATTCGGCCTATGCGGCCAGATTAGTCACCTCAACCAATCAGACCCCCCCCTACGGGGCCACTTATATAACACCATTTTGCACTAACCAATTGTGCCGGGACACTAGACTAATATACTCAAAAGTTATTTTGTTTGAACATGTAAACGTACAATATTCTTTTTGCATTATATCACTGGAACCGGGCCAGATTAGTTAGGTATCAACGTTCGTTACGATCTGAGTTCTGAAGGCCGTACACTTCTCAAGTGCTCCATTTAACTCCGTAACACAGCAACCTGGTCAACCGACTAGGCCACCCGACATCATGTCACGACGAAATATTATTATTTTGGAATAGAAAAGTGACCTTCCTGGAATAGAAATTTGAATTCTGAATTTTAATTTACAGATCTGCCTCAAAAATTCTTCCGCCTTTCAAGAATGATATTTCCCAAAATTTCCCCCACCTCCTTCTGAAAATATAAAAGTTTCTTCAAAGATGTCATCAGTCGACACAATAATTATATTGTCACTTCGATCTCCGAAAGTCATGACGTGTCCGACCTCGTCCATGTGCGGCCGAAAAAGATATCAAAACACAACGCTGGCTCGTACCCGCTCAGACCTGTATCTCACGCAGCTGGACAGTGACTTACGGGGGCCCGTAAGTCACTGTCCAGCTGCGTGAGATACAGGTCTGAGAAATAAATACGAAGCACCAAAACTTAGCATACTGATTAAGAGGTGCGTTAGGAACAACATATTTTTTGCGCGCGCGAGATCCGTGCACAACCTGGGGTCTGGGACGCCGCGCATGGAAGGGGGTCATTGGGCACGCATCGAGCCAACCGCTCGACATACGCATCGCATAAACGCATCTTGCATATCACAAACCTTCCACGCATATCATATATGCATAAGGAACATATTTTGAGCATCTGACAGCGCGCTGTCAGCTCTAGCGAAAACGCGGATGTCAACCGCGTCCACATTTTCGCTAGGGTTTCCTCCCTCATCCGCGCGCTCGCCTGCAAGCGTGCGTGCGCAGCGGATGAGGGAAGCGACTAGCAAAATATTATATAATATGCGTTATCTTTTAACGGTAATTCGTATACACTGAAAAGCCCACTACAAGTCTCGCTAAGGGCTGGCGCGTTCATGTGGGTATAGTGAGCGTGAATTTACGATTTTCGCAACTTCCAAAAGTAGCGAACGGGGTTATCATTGCGCACGATGCGGATACCCACTGACTCAGTAGGAATATGTGATAATATTATATACAAATAAGTTACTTAGATGTGCACACAATCTTAAAGATCTTCACTTGGCAGGACAGGGTCTCGCTGCGAGAGAGAGAGCGTTCCGCGGTAAGTCGAAAGTGCATATTTAATAAATCGCATCTGTACCCGTAATACGACAATGGGGAAAGTGTTTCGTCAGTGGGGAAATTGGAAGCGTTTGTACTGTACGAGTATCACGTATGCGTCTGTCGTCTCCATTTGAAGATTCTCTCAACAAAATATATAAACGCAAGTCCCGAGAAAGCAGGCATATGCCACCCAAGAAATGTGGCGTAAACCACTTCAACCTTTTTCGCGGGTGCGCACGATTAAGTAGAGAAATTTATACGTTTTCAGCGAACGGTTAAGATGAATATAATCCCGAATTCTCTCCGACTAATGTCTCACGTACTGCATCGAAGATGGGAACTGCATTGCGCCACATCAGCTACAGTTTTCGACATTCGATATCTCCAGCCTCTTATCGCCAGTTATATCCACGAAAGAGAAATTTATATTCTGAGGGGGTCGTGTACTTAACATATGACATTTCCCAAAGCAATGTTCGCCCCCCCCAAGGTAGTCGGGGCACCTGTGACCCCCATTGCCCCCAAGGCATTGCATATAGTGACTGCTCGAAGGTACCAAATTTTTTAAAATGTTATATCTAGGAATTTGTTCACCGCTTCAAGAAATTTGCATAATTTTAACTATGAAATTGAACTGCCACATATCGTCTTTTTCGTGGACGAATAAAAAAAACAAAAACTTTCCCCAATATTTCCCGATATACATATATCCCTTTGGCATCATTGTTATAATAATTTTTCGAGGGACGGTATAAAATTTTCAGGCTGCATTAATGAATAAAATTTTCATTTTCTATTCCAGGAAGGTCACTTTTCTATTCCAAAATAAATGCACATCCATGTCACGATGCACCGTTCAATTCTGACCCGATCATATTCCCGATCTGATACGATGTAACACCTTAGATTCGGATATCTCGTAGACAGGCAGACCCGATGACGGTCATACCGTACTGTCATACTACTGTACTGTCATACTGTCATCCCCCGGACATCTGATACTCATTCTCACCGTAATCTTAAGCCCGACTTCACTGTCACCTCGTCAACCCCTGATTGCTCTTGGTGACACACATCGGCTCAAGTATACTGGCTTACGCCGTGCCTCCGGGCACAAGTAGGGTGTAGGCCATCTGAAATCTGATCGTTCGATCATCTCATCATTGGTTTATATTTTATTATAAAGAAGGGAATAGGGATAGACTACGCGCGCCTTACTCCCGTCCCCAGAGTTTAGACGACCCGCGCTTCGCGCGGCTACCCACGATTCGAGCCCGTGGAAAAGTTTTGTCGGGAGACGCCTCCAGGTCCCATCCCCCTTACTTTTGTGCCAACATATGAGTCAAAGGGGCAGAAAAACACCCCCTTTTTTCACAAGAGCTTGTCTGTAAATAGTACTGTACAGAAGAGCTGATCTTGCCACATCGATCGGCGTACGTGGAACATCCGTATCAACTCCCCCCCAGCAATCTAAAACATTTCAAGAGTGTGTGCGGTGCTCACACTGCCTACTGCGTCTCATATGTTTTCATGCTTTTCGTCCGGTATTTTTGTGCGCTGCAGTATATTGCAAATATTTTTCTCACATTCTCGCTTAGGCATTATTTTGCGAGCGGGTAACGGAGTTCACATCAGCTATCGAGATAACCCCGATGAATGATGCACGTAGGTACGGTACACAACTTTGAGACAGCCATTGTATTGCCGCACGATACTATTGGGAGGATCGAGCGGATCAATACTCAAAATTTACACAATCGATGAATAGGTGACACACAGTGTGCGATGATCTCAAAGTAGGAAAAATGACGGAAAAATCAGGCATGGTTACGATGCAAAAGTTGTTGCATGATACAGGTGTTTATTCGTCCGGATACATGCATGCAAATCGGTATAGAACGTGATTTCTAGGACCACTGAGCTTATACTGACAATCTCGATTGCGCTATGTCCAAAAAAATCTGAATCCCTATAAAGCTTTCATTCACCAGCACTATCAGAGAACAGTACCTCTGTACCACTCATCACCCAACACCAATGCGGCTGCTATGCCATCAGGCATTTCACACACACTTAACTGTGTGGCGGATGCCCATGCAACGGGCATGGATTAGCGGAACTCGGGATGTTTACTCATTTCGATGTGCGCGACACTCGAATAAAGAGCATGGCCTCTGCACTGCCCCTGTGGTTCCACCTCCTCTCTCGACTGTTCCAGCGTTGTACGTCACTCAGGTGGCTTGTCAGGTTGCACAGCTACCAAGCAACCTCACTTATTCCACCCCAGTGGAGCCATATAGCTACTTGGGTGGCCACGTGCTATTTGCACTGAGCGGTCCGTTGTCATTTGATTGTTGTCACCGTCGCGTGATACCATCTTCTACTTTCATTGCTCTACTTAGAATGCTCTCATTGGTCAGATCTCTGTAATTTCGAATCATGTCAACCCACTGCTCTGTGTCGAAGCCGGGTTCTTCGCGCTTGGGGAACACACGCTCGCACACCTCGTTCACAACTTGTCCCTGGGGCCACCGCACAGCAGGCAGCTACATCACAACACCACACACAGCCATCATCGCCGCTGGCCTGTACGGCAGCCAGCGTCCCCAGTCCAGAGGCAATTCCCGCGCCTCCTCCACCACTCGGGGGCACAGCGGAGCGCACAACGAATGCGCAAGCTCCGCTCCTGCACTGGACATCATCCTCTCGCTCTGCACAAACGAGAAACAGTGTGCGACGTTCGGAGCCTGAGACGGAGCATTAGGGGGCTCGGTCAGGATAAACCGAGAAGGAGCACCATGGGCCGCGGCCAGGGGGAAGCACCTTGCGCAACACCTCCGATTGTGCACGAAGCGTTTCTTTTGTCCTCTCATTGCCGTCCGCTGCAAACAACAGCCCACCGGCCCTTTGGATGCTCCAGCACCACAACCGGCTGCAACAATCGGCACTCCGAATCGCAAGGCACCTCGCTAGGCGCAACCAACATGCTGCCTCGAAGTCTGCCCAGAGGACCCAGTCGCCCAAGATTACCAGCGTCATCCCGGTCGTCGTCATGGCATCACAACGCCATTTAGACAGACGCGATGATGATGGAAAGGGTGTCCCGGGCCACTTTTGCACCGTGTTTGGCTGGAATCAGGCACACCGCTCGCAATCGACAACCATGACAAGGGTCGGACGTCAGCCACACAAACCTTGACTGAAGTAGACTCCCATTTGGAACTGGGCATGCCTCCCCGGAATGGGTAGGAACATCGCACGGCGACGATCAGGGAGATTACAAGACGCGGCGGAGAACTAATCCGAAACTCGCTGAGAGTGCGCGCGACCCTAGTGGATGGGGGAAGCTCGCATGACACTGGCGGAGGAGCGCCAGCCTGACGAGCCTGCCAGCGGAATGGCTGTGCACCCGTGGGTGGCTACGGCGGCTGACGAGGCCGCGGGAAGGGCCTCCACGGACCGAGAATCCGGCGGATGATACGCAAGTCCGACTCAGTGGAGTCCTCCCCCGAGGACGCCTGCGCGAGGTCCAAGCCGACGTAGTCATTGGCTAGCAGCACGGCGGCGAACTGGCCCTTCTTGTCCTGACGCCCAGTACGGCCGAGGAACTGGACGTACTCGCGCTCGGACTCCGGAATGAACCCCACAATCAGCATGAGGCCACCGTTGACATCCACTGCATCGTCCAATACCCTGCGCCTCGCCGCGCCCATTTTACACCCACCCCTCCCTCTCCGCATGTCATCCTGCACTCCAATCATCCACATCAAATCAAACGTGCCCCGCACTCCGAATGTCGCCGCAGACACCCCCAACCCCCACTCCGCCTGCATGCTGAGTGGATCGCCAGCTGAACTTGAAGAAGGCGAGCGCTGCGGACCTCAGTTCTGCGGCGTGCAGCTCACGATGCAATCCGCACACCGCGAGGCCAGACGCGCCCGCACACCGCGAGGCCACGTGCTACAAAGCGACTGCTTGGGATTCCCCTATGCCCTCGACCGCCCCAGTGCCGGACCCCGCGGCTGCCCGCCACACCTGTAGTCTTGCCCGCGGCCGCCAATTGGGCTCGTGCAGGTGATGCGGTACTTCCCGGTGGTTGACAGCCTCGCCGCGTTGTCGATCACATCCTGCGGCGAAACGCGCTCCCCTTTGCGGCATCGACTCAACGCGCTCCATTGACACGCGGTGCCTCCCTCCGCGGCCATCAGCGCCGGAGACCGCGGCACCCACAGGTCAGCGTCGCAGCAAGAGCTGGACATGAGGTCACTGTTCGGATCAGGCATCGAGCATGCTTCATCAATGTCAACGCACGGAGGAACAGTGAGGTGACACAAGAGGTTGCTCAAGGGGGGCGGGAGGGCAAGAGAATCTGGCTGTGGGCAGGAGGGGAAGCTGGGGGGACGCCGCGGCAAACCTTGAGCATACGGCATATGTACAGTAGCGAGGGAGGGCGCGGGGGGCTTGCCTTGAACTTGGAGCGGTTCTCGCTGAACAGTGCCGAGGAGATGGTGTTCACCTCCTTGGACTCCAGCGCCTCCTCCCCGAGCTCCGTGCACAGATGCTTGGTCACGAGCTGGGACACCATATCGTCATTCTTCATGATGATCACCACGGGAACCCCTGCGCCCTCCCCGTCCCCAGTCAGCACGCCACGGTGCTCGATGTTGGTTACTCGGGAGGGAATGGGCTCCGGGTAAAGCGTGCCCAAGACAACCCATGGCACCACGCCTCCGGTCACTGCCACTGGTCGCATGCGCCACGCACCTCGGTCCCGATATTCGATGGCAAGCTTCGAAAGACGCTGGAAGTATGCTTCCTCTGTTTCCTCCTGTGTCACCCCGCCCCCCAGGCCAGCTGCACCTCACTTGTGCAGATCGTCCCGATACCCCACGACACCTTCCGCAGTTACATCTGCAGTCACGTCTCGCGCTTGCAACCGCGCCGCCTGCGTCCTTGGGGGATCAGGGCCGCGCCGCCTGCGTCCTTGGGGGATCAGGGCCGCGCCGCCTGCGTCCTTGGGGGATCAGGGCCGCGCCGCCTGCGTCCTTGGGGGATCAGGGCTGCACCGTGTGCCAAGCGAGGGCCGGGGTGAGGAGTCACGCCAGAGTGGTGCGGCGGAAGGGGTGGGGGGGGTAGGGGACAGGTGAGGGCGGTCTCTGACTTTGAAGACGCCACGGCACGTCGGGCGCTCCTTCTTCTGGCCGCGGCAGCAGTCCAGGAAGGCTGGCACGTGCAGCAGCTCGCACTCGTACGTGCTCTTCACGAAGTCTTGCTCCGCCTGTATCCCCGCAGCCAGCACACCCTCTGAGGCGCTCTTGTTGCACACCGGCCAATCCCTAAGAGGCGAAGCAGCACGGTGATGCGGCCTCACACCACGCTCAGCGGCTGCCGCCTTCAAAGTGAGTGGGCACACGCTGTGTATAATATCTGGACTCGCGTCTGCGGGTGGATCATCCTCCAACTGCATCCGTTTCAAAGCGGTGACACGTGCAAAGCGCGGCATAAGTTAAAAAGTCCCCTGGTGCGAGGCTGGGGTGAGTCAGGGGTGGGCATGGCGGGGCTCGCATGGGTCTGCGCTGGGGTTCAGAGAGATGGTTGCAAGGCCGGGGAAGGACGAGCGTTGGCCAGCGGGGCAGGGGCTGCACCTCGTTGCCAAGCGAGCCTGATAGGCCGATGATCTTACTGTGCTTCTTCAGGACGTAAGGCCGTGACAGCAGGAACTGGGGACTGAGGTAGCGAACTGGGGTCTTGAACTGCTGATTATTCAATAGCTCCAACCACAGCTCGTACGCGGAGTCCCTGCTCGCGGCCCATTCGCCTCAGTCCCCGCATCCCGACACCGCCCTCACATGGCGAGACGGGATGCCAGCTCGGCCACTCTGTGCGCCCCTCCGCCCCCCCAAGGGGCAAGGCCCTGCGCAAGTCCTGTGCGCCTTGTGCGAGCCAATCAGGTCTCTGGTTCCTCCCTTTTCTATAGGCCCCGCGATGACGACCAATGAGGACTTTCTCCAGTCAGTCGATCGCCACTGCGGTTGTGCCGGGAAGGCTCGGGGCATCTCGACGGCACCAGGCTGCTCGTCGCAGAGGATGCGGGGAGAGTGGCGCGGCGCACTGACGGACCTGGGTCGGCCGAAGCGGTCGAGCATCTTGCACTTCTTCACCTTGCTGTCGATCGTGTAATCCTGACCGTTGACCTTCTCCTTCATCTCTGCCTGCGCTTGCTCCACGGATTCCGCTAGTGCGGCGTGCTTCTTCCCTGCGCTCCGCAACCGCCCGAGCCACCCCCCGAGAAGCCCCGCCCGAGTCAGCCCCGAGAAGCCCCGCCCGAGTCACCTGCCCCCGAGAAGCCCCGCCCGAGCCACCCCCGAAGCCCCGCCAGGCCACCCCCGAGAAGCCCCGCCCGAGTCACTTGCCCCCGGCCCCGACCGAGTCACCCCCAGCCATGATCACCCCAGCCACTTGAGTCACCCCCGAGCCCCGCCGGAGTCACCCCCGAGAAGCCCGCCGAGCCACCCCCAAGCCCCTCCCGAGTCACCCCGAGAAGCCCCGCCCGAGTCACCCCCCAAGAAGGCCGCGCACCCAATGCATCTTGGGGGCAACGAGGGGAGAGGCACCTAGGTGGTAGCGCAGGGACTTGCCCCCGCGCCGTGTCCGCTCCAGGCCCTGCCCGCGCAATGCCCCGGTCCCGCGCTTCAGCGACCCGAAGCTGCGTGCCCGCCTGGAGGGCAAGGGAAGCATGCAGCAGCACTCGAGGCCTCGGGCTTGGGCCGTAAATGCCCGGCTCGCAGATGCACCCGAGACCTTCAGCTCCGCGCGCCCGGGCTCGAGGCATCACCCCAAACTTCGACTGCGGTCAAGCGCTGCCGCATGGAGTTCCAGTGCGGGCGCTGGCCCCAAAACCATCGCATAGATGCACCCTGCCTGCAGGCGCGGTAGCGCACCTGGTTCAGGAGATCGCTCGCCTTCTTGTCTTCGTATACGTAAGACCTGGTTCCACAGCATGCCCAGCCCCTCCCAAGTGAGCCACGCGGGCGCCCACAAAGAGGTGCGGTGCAGCGCCTGCCTGTTCCGGCACTCCGAGAAGGGCCAAGTGCCGGTTTCGTCGCTGTCAGAGCGGAGCTGCCCTCGACCACAAATGCGCACAAACGCTCGAAAGCTCCGATTGGTGCGCGTCCATCGCACGGCCGCGTCCATCGCATGGTGCGCGTTCATCGCACGGCCGCGTGACGCGGATAAGGAGGATGGACAGCTATCACTCATTTCTCATGGCAGGAGCAGCGCTCCAGCAGGACGAGGCGCGGGCGGCGGGGCGGCACCGGTTGACATCCTCGTCCACGATGAGGCCGTCCACCTCGTCCACGATGAGCACGGCGTTCTCCGTGATGGGGTGCTCCGACTCTCCAGTGAGCCCCTTGAGGTACTGCACCTCGAGGGAGTGCGCGGTGTGATAGCAGACCTGCATGTCCGCCTCCACGGACGCCTTGTTCGCGGCACTGCAGCTCTTAATCCCCATGGCCTGCGCGCCCCCATCCCACCACCCACGCCAGAGCGCCTCCTCACCCTCACCGAGCCCACCTCCTCCCCGCCTCCTGCTCCCATCTGGTGTCGAGCTGACGCACCAATGCGAGCCCACCTCCTCCGCCTCCTGCTCCCATCTGGTGTCGAGCTGACGCACCAATGCGAGCCACCTCCTCCGCCTCCTGCTCCCATCTGGTGTCGAGCTGACGCACCAATGCGAGCCCACCTCCTCCCGCCTCCTGCTCCCATCTGGTGTCGAGCTGACGCACCAATGCGAGCCCACCTCCTCCCCGCCTCCTGCTCCCATCTGGTGTCGAGCTGACGCACCAATGCGAGCCCACCTCCTCCCCGCCTCCTGCTCCCATCTGGTGTCGAGCTGACGCACCAATGCGAGCCCACCTCCTCGGGGATGGGGAAGACGGCGCGCGGAGTGAGCCGGCAGGATACCTGGAAGAGGGGCTCGAAAGTGGAGAAGTCGCGCTCGAGGAGAGAGATGTTGTCCACGAGCACGTTGACCCGCGGGCAGCCCCGCAGCACGTGGAACGCCGCCAGCATCGAGATGATCAGCGACTTGCCCTCGCCCGTACCCACCTCCGCAACCACATTTCCACCTCCCTCCTGTGGCACCTCACCATCTCGCAGTGCCCGTCGGTCACTCAAGCTGACAGAGCATTAGGTTCTGAGGGAGCACCGCTACCTGAGCCGCGTGTGACGCGCTCCTGAGGCGCTCTCCCTGAGCCGCGTGTGACGCGCTCCTGAGGCGCTCTCCGGGGACGAGTTCAGTGCTTGGATCTGGAGGAGATCGCCAGCACGGCACGTGCACGGGTCGGTCACCAGGGAAAAGAGGCAGTGAATACTGCGTCGGACGCTTACGCCAACCCAGCAAGGACCCCACAGCCGTCCGATTCACAGCGCTCCCATTGGGGAAACGGATTGCGCGGCACAGTCTACGCGAATAACCTTGCGATGTTGCCATCGTCCGGCTGCGCTGCATGCACCGCCGGTGCATCATGACAGGCAGCGATCACACGTCGATAGATTGATATGGAAGGCCACTGGCCATTCAGAGATCCGATCGTGCGGTTGAGGTACATATTCAGATCGTTCGGTGGCCGCCCGCTGAATGTATTGCCTGGATAATCTTTACGGCCAATGGCAGCACTCCGCAGTCGTGATCAGATGCGGCGCTGATCAGATGCGAGCCACGCCCGAGAGGTAGCAATCACCCCGCAGCATGAATGCCTCAGCCTGCTGTGCATACGCACGGGCGCCTACTGCGGGTTCGGCTTCCAAGACAGGGTCGCGCGGGAGGCACCTTCGGGTGCAGCCGGTTGCTTTCAAGGAAGAGGAGGATGGTGAGGATCTGGGTGTGATGCGGCATGAAGTGACTGCCGAGCCGCTCCACCATGTTCTCCACAACATACGCGGTGATCATGCTCAACAGCTCGAAGTCCGTGCACCCCTTCCCGGGGTGCGCCTTCAAGGCCTCCAGCTGCGCCTCCATGCCCTCGGTGCTGTCTAGCGTCACGATCGGCTCCGTATACAGCTCCCGCAGATCCGTTAGCAGCGCCCTCGCCTGGGTGCTTGTGTTCAGCGCTTCCATCTGCTCGTATGTCTGGTCCAGCCGCTCCGACTGTTCACAACCCGAAGCCTCTCCGTCAATCTCGGGCACACCGGCTCCAGCTCTGCAGACCCGCCCTCCCCTCAATCACGGGTAGGAAAACAATAGACTCTCATGCAGTGTTAAACACTGTTGGCTCAAAATGACAAATTATGACAAATGATGACAGTATGACAGTATGACAGTATGACAGTACTGTCAGAGTATAGTACTGTGTGTATATGTAGACAGATCAATGATGACAAGCAGACTGCAGCAGAGTCAGCAGATCGATTCAAAATGTACACAGTATCTGGTTACAGAACACAAGAGTACAAGTACGAGTAGAAGTAGCTATGACTGAGTAACAGTAAGCTGAGGGCGGGAACACAACTGAGTGATAAAAGCACTGTCTGTAACTCAAAACACTTCTATCAGATTTAATATGATTCAACTGTGTGTGTGTGTGTGTGAGTTCGTACACATTCTACTAGATAATATGCCTGAGTATATGAACTAAGTAGAAGTTGATTATCCTAGGTTATGGGCCTTATATGGATCTGAGGTAGTGTAGGTTACAGTCGTCATGGCTGACGCGGGGGTGTCAGAACGGAAGTATCCTACACGGGAATCTCATCTTCAGGACTTGGTAGAGCAACAGGCTGCTTTTATGAAAACTATGGCAGAGACAATTAAGGTGTTGAGTGCTGAGAAGAAAGAGCCTGTGAAATCAACAGATCATGAAGAAGCTGAGTCGGGTGTAATGAGCCCTGCCAACGCACAGAAGACAGTTCAGTGTGTAGTGAAGTTATTAGGTACAACGAAGTACACGGGAACAGAGAGGAATCAGTATGAATCCTGGGTACAATTTAAGACACAGTTCGAGTCAGCAGTCTCGTTTTACCCTGAGCTGCTTGAACTGGTGTGTGACTATCAAGTGTCAGATATTGCAGATATCAGAGGACTGAACTTGTTCACACCTAAATCGGGAGGATATAGTAAATCGACTGCAGAGGAAAAGCCTTCATCACGGGCAGGAGATAAGCCTTCATCACGGGCAGAGGAGGGAGATAACGACACGGAGAACGACGAGTTCTTTGAAGACGGCGCCAGCTTCATTACTGTGCCTGGTTCTGCTAGTGTGGCCAGTACAATTTTGTCAGCAATTCTGAAGCAAGTAACAGCCGGGGACGCCTTTGACGTCGTACGACGGTGTGGCAATGACAGTTTGAAGGCTTTCAGGAAACTGAAGTGCAGGGTGGAGCCGCAGTTGTTTGGTCAACTCGCGGGTTCAATGAAGAGGTTGTGCAAGCTGACCGTGAACGTGAATGAGGACCCGGTGAAGCAGTTGGGTTATTTTGGTGACGTAATGAGTTCTGTGGCCAACTACGGGGGTGCGAGGCTTGATCCTACAACTGTGGAGGTGCTGGTGACAGCAATGGCAGTTGCTGCTATGCCTGTGGAGTATTCGCAGGTTGTCGCGGATATCAGCAAGGAACGACGTCCTTCCTTTGATATGCTCGTGCAGAGGGCTGAGTATTTTTTTGTGAACGTGGTGCAGCAATCTCTGGTTCCTTCTTCGGGTATAGTGGGGGCTACTGTGGACGAGGAGACTGTTGCTGTGGCGAGAGCTCTGGTTGCGGACAGAAGAAGGCAGAGCGAGGAGAAGAAGTTTAATGACGGAAAGAAACTGATATGTCCTACGTGCTCTGGTGTTCATTCTGCTGAAAAGTGCTGGATAGTGAACCCGCGGGTATGGAGGAGTTCATCAAGCTTAATCCTGCTAAGGAGAAAGCGGTGCGTGAAAATTATGTGCGGAGACTCAAGAAAATCGCGGCGAAGAAGATACCTGACGCAGCAGCAGCAACGGTGGCGGCGGCGACTTCATCGAGTTCAGTGAGGCAGCGTCGTACAGAAGTGTCTGCGGAGGAGCTGTGGAGGTTGGAGAATCATGAGGAAGTTCCTGTAGCCTGTCCAGTTGTTTCTACAGTGGCAGACCAGAAGGTGATATACACAGGTGAGGTGTTGGAGGACGCCTGGGTGTACGGTGTGTTCAATCGAGACGAGTGCAGGAGGAGTACGCTTTACAGGCTCCAGGAGGAGACCTGTGTGCAGCGACTGTGGGGGACTCGGACAGAGAACTCTACTTTGACAGCATGGCGACGAAGTCTATTTTTAATGACTTGTCTATGTTTGAGGGCGCTCAGGTGAGGGCGTCAGAAGCTGTGTCGTTCAAACTCATGGCTGGGGAGGTGACGACGTCTCGCGGAGGAGGCCGAGGAGTTATTACCTTGTGGAATCGTGTGACGCAGAAGGCTGACGTGCTGAAGGTGGAGGCACAGTACGTGCCTGAGTCGCCTTTTAACCTGGTGTCCGCCGTGAGTCCGGAGGACAAGTTCGGCTTGTATGCTCAGCTCGGAGACCGTGTACTGAAGGACACGGAGAACTTACGTGAGTACGACGTATACAGAAAGGGAAACGTTTATGTTTTACCTGAGGTCTTCGTGGAGACAGCGCTGCCGGGCGTGGAGTGCGACAAGAAGGAGAACTGTCCGGTGAGGGACAAGTGCAATTGGAAGTTCACTGAGTTCCAGAAGTGGAACGAAGAGAAGGGGCCCTTTCATCTGGATATGTGTGCTGACAAGCACAATCGTCAAGTGAGCGAATTCTATTCTATGGTGAACTTGGTGTTTCTTCATTGTCTGACGGGACGGAGCTTCTGGGGTAATCCACCGTACGACGATATTTTCATTGAAAAACTGCTGACGAAGATACTCATGGACTTTCCTAAGGACCCCGTGAACACGAAGTTTATGCTGGTGGTGCCTTACAAGCCGAATGCTACGTGGTGGAGGTTGACTACGAAGTTTGAGGAGCTGCACGTGTACTCGAAGGGCAGTGTGATATTTTCTGCGAGAACAGACCAATGCTACAACGTGTCCGAGCTGGTGGAGTCGGAGCCTGGTCGTGTATTCATCCAGGGGACTCCGTGGCCTGTTGGTGTGTTGTATCTGGATCAGTTTGTGGTGCCGAGAGTGGACGCAAAGGTCATCGCTCACATCAGGCTGGGTCACACGTGTGACAAGTATATTGAAGCCATGGACCTTCAAGGGGTGGAACTTGGTGTGAACTCTGAGGAGTTGAGGAACAGCAGTGTACTGAGCTGTTCTGTGAATTGTATGGCGTGCCAGGTGGCGGCACCGAAGAGGCCATCGCGGACGACAAATAGGGGAAGGGTCCCGAAGTCTGTACGGAAGGTGGTGGAGAAGAGGCTGGTATCAGTGAAAATGGGGCAGTTGACGTTCACTGATCATGGTGGACCGTTCGTGACGTCTACCAAAGGTTATCGTGGGTACACTATTCACGTGGACGACTATTCAGACGTGTGTCACTTCTATGTCTGGAAACAAAAGCTGGAGTATGTGGACGCTCTGGAGGACTATCGGCAGATGGTGAGAGCAACTGGGCGAGTGTTTCTCGAGGAGGAGACTCGTGTTGAACAGGTGGTGTACGATCTGGACGTGCTGGTATTGCACTCTGACAATGACTCGACCATCGTGTCTGGGAAGACTAAGAAGCACTGTGAGGACAATGCTATCGTGCAGAGGACGACGTCACCGTACTTGCACGAGAACAATGCCAGGGCGGAGACCATGAACAAGTTCCTGCAGACGAAGGCGAGGGCTATGCTGGCGACTGCTGGTTTGCCTGCGACTATGTGGCCTTTGGCTATGAGGCACGCTGTGTTTCTGATCAATCGACTATGCAAGGCCGGGCTGGGTATGCAGTCTAGTTTGCAGATGCTGAACCAGAAGTACGATCTGTCTGTGCTGCGAGTGTTTGGGTGTCGAGCTTATGCTTTCATCGACGCGAGCCTGCGTTCGAAGCAGGATCGAGCTACTCCTTTGATCTACGTGGGACACGAAGAGCGATCAACGGCTTATCTGCTTTACAGCCAGGACAAGGAGAAGGTGGTCAGAAGTGGTATGGTGCGGTTCGACGAGCGCGTCGATAAGTATGGACAGCTGGTGATGTCTTGGGATCCCTCTATGCTGACACCTTTGAAGTCGTTATATGACTGCGAGTCTCTGGATGGAAAGTTCGTTTCAGCCTTCGTGGGAGCAGCGACAATTATACTGGATCTGCGTGCCTACGTGGAACTGAAGGGTGATGAGTTCACTGGTGTAGTGAAGCTGAACAGTGCTGGCGCAGGATCGTTTTGGACACCGGTGAGTGTGTTTCTGGAAGCACGGGTGGAGCATCTTGCGTTGCTGTTTGAGCATTGCGAGCAACTGACAGTGAATTCATTTTATCCTTTGTTTGAGAAGGTGAAAGTGCAGCAGTCAGGAGGAGGTGAATGGGAGGCAGCAGTGGTGTGTGCTACGGCACGGGAGGACCATGTATTGCCGTACCAGGTGATATTGGAGCGTCATGCTGGAGTGAGTGGCTCGGCGATTGATGTGGGTGAGGCTCGCGTGAGGTTTGAGACCCGTCATGTTGCTCTGGCGGCTAAGGAGAAGAAACTGACGGGGTTGCCTGTTGGAGTGACGGAGCCGAAAGGTTGGGTTCAGCTGGTGAATGGACCTGACTCAGTGCAGTGGCAGGAGTCGGACCACAGGGAGGAGTGCGCTCTCATCGACGTGAAGCAGGCAATCTTGCCGGTGGAGACGGTACCTGCTGGTGAGAAGGTTATGCGCATGGTGGCTGTGTACAAAGCGAAGTTGGACTCTGCAGGGGTGCTGACCGAGAGGAAGACCAGGTGGGTGGTATGCGGTAATGGTCAGCAGCACGAGGTGCACTACGAGGACGTGTATGCACCGTGTACTCAGCTGTCAACTATGAGAATTCTTATTCAGCTTAGTTTGGTGTTGGGACTGGCGGCCTTTTCTTTGGACGTCATCACGTGCTTTCTGAACGGAGAGCTGGACGTGGACACTCCAATGTATGTCAGCTGGCCTAATGCACGGACAGTACGGGGTGTACTGTATGGAATTCTGCAGAAGAGTGTGTATGGGTTGAAGCAGGCGCCGCGCATCTGGTACAAGACGAGCAAGGAGTTTTTGCTGGCTTATGACCACAGGCTCCGGGTGTCCAACATTGACCCGTGTCTGTTTTACATCTGGCAGCCTGGTACTCTGGTGGTGTTTGTGTTTGTGCACGTGGACGACTACACCGTGTTCACTTCATCGGTGGAGTGGAAGGTGGAATTCTTCAGAGTATTCAGTGAGAAATGGCCTAGTAAGGACAAACGACCGTTGGTATGAGTATGACTTTCAGTGACTATGGCCTGGTCAGAGAATGTGGAATCAGTCAGGTTGGGCTTATTCAGCGCATGCTGGAGAGGTATGCAATGCAGTACTGTAATCCCTGCATGACACCTATGGAGCCCAGACTGTCTTTGATGCCTGTGGACTCGGAGGAGAAGTTGGAGAAGCTTCCCTATGTGAATCTGGTGATGGAATTGATGTGGCTGGCACGTTGCTCACGGCCTGATATTCTAACAGCGGTCTGTTATCTGGCCAGGTTCTCTCACTGCTACGGGCAGGAGCATTGGCAGCATTTGAAGCGTGTGCTGAGATATTTGAAGGGAACTCTTCATGCTTGTTTGACTATGCAGTGCAGTTCGCCAGCGTCACTGACTGCAAAGTTGATAGTGACAGCTTATACAGATGCAGACCATGCAGCAGACAAAGTGACCAGACGCTCTGTTACAGGTTCACTGGTGCGACTGAATGGAAGCACTGTCATGTATTCGTCGAAATTGCAGAAGACAGTTGCAGTCAGCACAGCAGAGGTAGAATTGATAGCGTTGTCAGAATGTGCACGGGACGTTGAGTATGTTGTCAATCTACTAACTGAGTTTTCACCTGTCAAGCAGCCTGTTACAATTCATGGGGACAATCATGCCTCTGTGGCAAAGGCAGAAAATGTTCTGAACAATGCAGCGACACGTCATGTGGCAGTGAGGAATCGATATGTGGCAAAGTTGGTAGAGCTGGGCAGAATTGTCATTGCAAAAGTGCCCACGCAGGAGAATTTGGCAGACTTCTTTACCAAAAGTCTGGCTTTGGAACGTTTTCAGATACTCAGTGCTGTGGTATTGCGATATTTTCAAAGAGCATGAGTAAGGAGGAGTAGGAAAACAGTAGACTCTCATGCAGTGTTAAACACTGTTGGCTCAAAATGACAAATTATGACACATGATGACAGTATGACAGTATGACTGTACTGTCAGAGTATAGTACTGTGTGTATATGTAGACAGAGCAATGATGACAAGCAGACTGCAGCAGAGTCAGCAGATCAATTCAAAATGTACACGGTATCTGGTTACAGAACACAAGAGTACTAGTACGAGTAGAAGTAGCTATGACTGAGTAACAGTAAGCTGAGGGCGGGAACACAACTGAGTGATAAAAGCACTGTCTGTAACTCAAAACACTTCTATCAGATTTAATATGATTCAACTGTGTGTGTGTGTGTGAGTTCGTAAACATTCTACTAGATAATATGCCTGAGTATATGAACTAAGTAGAAGTTGATTATCCTAACGGGCACACCCGCTGCAGCTCTGCAGACCCGCCCTCCCCTCAATCACTGGCACACCCGCTGCAGCTCTGCAGACCCGCCCTCCCCTCTCAATCACGGGCACACCCGCTGCAGCTCTGCAGACCCCCTCCCCTCAATCACTGGCACACCCGCTGCAGCTCTGCAGACCCGCCCTCCCCTCAATCACGGGCACACCGGCTCCAGCTCTGCAGACCCGCCCTCTCCCTCAATCACGGGCACACCCGCTGCAGCTCTGCACACCCGCCCTCCCCTCAATCACGGGCACACCGGCTCCAGCTCTGCAGACCCTCCTCCCCTCAATTCCTGGCATGCCAGCGTGCTTGGATCAACGCAGCTGCTTTGTTTGGGCACTTCCCGAAGGGCGAGAGACTGAGGGGAAGCAAGCGGACGAGGGGGCGGGGGATCCACAACCGTGCGCTGCGTCCACGCTTCCGTGGAGAGGGGATGGGCGGTGGACAGTGGTTTGGCTGGATTGCTCAGACGGGAGCGCCTCAAGGGCCGTGCGGGGAAACAGGAGTGCCACCTGGGCGTAGTTGAGAAAGAAGATGATAGTGTCCAGGGTGTCCAGCTGCTCCACCCACACCCCCGGGTGGCGCTCCAAGACGTTCTCGAAGATCTGCTCCAGCTGCATCATGCCTTCCGGGAACCTGCAGACCACGGCATCCGGGCCGCCAGCACAATGGCCGACCCACCCAGAGCTCGCTGAAAGACCACGCGCGGTCCATCGCATGGCTCCAGCTCACTACTGCACGGCTCTGACATCGAGTCACGCAGTGCTTCCTCGAAGTGTGACAACCACGTGCATGGAAGAAGTGCTGCCCTCCAACCCACTCTACTGCCCTCCAATCAACTCTGAAATTCCAGTATTCGGAGAGCAGCGCTGAACCATGCCGCCTGACGTGTCACTCTCCCGTGTCCCCCACTTACCTGATGTGCTTGAAGGCAGAGGTGCCGCGCTGTATGCACCCCTTAAACTGGTAGCTGTCGAACGTGTCCGCCAAGAGCTCCACATCCTCCTCCTCCAGCAGTCGATGCGACACGGTATCGAACACGTACGAAAACTCCTTGGTGCTCTGAGACAACGTGGCAATCTCCTCGAGGTTCTCGACGATATCCTGAGCCCCCTCCCGCCCCCTCCCGCCCTCACCCAATGTCTCTTGCTCTCGTGACGGCATCAACGTGTGCAGGGAGAGTGAGGCAAAACTCCCGCATCACAGCCAGCGCGTACAAGTGCAGCCTGCACATGGCGGCCAGGGCGTGCGCGGCACCTGGCGGCCAGGGCGTGCGCGGCACCTGGCGGCCAGGGGCGTGCGGCTCGCGCGGCACCTGGCGGCTGCCCGCGCGCGCCGCACCTGGCGGCCAGCGCTTGCGCTGCACCTGGCGGCCAAGCGCTTGCGCTGCACCTGGCGGCCAGCGCTTGCGCTGATCATGACGGCCTGGCGGGTGCTGGGCGCTTGCCTGTGAGCTGATGGCGTTGAGGCGCGCAAAGACCTCCACTGCAGTGAGGTAGTCCGAGGCACCGAGCAGGGTCTCGCAGTGACGCAGCTCCCGAGTCTTTGTGCATGTCACCAGCTGGAAGATAGCTGTGTCGTGCCACAAGAACCCAGCCTTACCCAACATCAGCATCGCCAACTCAGTTGCTCATCCGCGACCTGCTCGCCCAACCCCTCACTGATGCTCCCTCGGCCAATCCTGAGCCGAGCCGCTTTTGCCTCCATCAGGCGCCCCCAGTGACGTGTCATCCCAGTGACGTGTCACTGCCACTTTCAGCGACGCCATCTGAGCATTGCTCGCCCAAGCACACCTCAACCGTGGTGCCGCCGCCCTCTCAGCCGCCGATGGGAGCTCTTGGCCAGTCGCTGGCGCAGGTGGCAGCAGCGGCAGGCAACCCAGGTTGCAATGGAGGTGCCACGTAGGAGAATACAGACTTCTAGAGTCTAGAGAAAATCTGAGAGAAAATATATTCTGTCATCTACGTTGGTAGGAAAATATGTCATCAGTATTTGATCGAGAATCGGGATCAGTGACGGGATCAGAAGTGTGATGGCGACTTTGTGACTCTTCCTAGATTTCTCATCTGTTGCGCGATAAAGAGGCGAAAGTAAGGCAGGGGAGGCAGAGGTGAAAAATAAAAAAAGTGGCAGAACACATGTAAAGCGGGGCGGCGGATGCGAGAGGGCGAGAAAACAAGGGCAGATAATGGCGGCACCTGGGTGGTAGAAATTGGGGCAGCGCATGAGCTGAGCAACTGTTGGCGCCGGCACGTTGAAGCGCTGCGTGAGGAACTTGCTGATGGCGTCCATCACCTGCGGATCCCAGGGTGCCCGTAGGAGGGGGCTTGGCCGCGCACACGGCCCCTTGTATGCAGGGTAGGGTATTGGTGGGATGTGAATGTGCTAGTGGCAGGCAAGACGAGGCCCTGCAGCAAGTGGAGCGAACGCCAAGGATTCCCACCGTCCCACCGACTTGGCTTGGCACCAGAACCGAAGCCATTTGTTCC
>LGRX02012396.1:0-15473 GCA_001247695.2 Cymbomonas tetramitiformis
GGGTCTTATGGGCTCTAGCCTGCGTTTGGTACGTTGGGCTCCTCATCTTGCGCGTCACAGGCGTCTATGCTGGCGTGCACCGCGTGCGTGCGGGGGATTGGGTGGTGATGCCCCTTCGGATGGTGGTCATTTCCTTGGCGTGCTGGTCACAGTGTGTGATCGTCCTCCTCTTCATGGTCCTCGCCTGGCTTTGGGTTTGTGCCGACATCTACGCTGGAGACGTGGCATGCCACGGCTCCGGTCCCTTGCATTGCCCGCTTGACGCCGGTCACATTCAACATGGCCGTGGATGGCCCGTTCCGACCCTGCGCTGGTCACAAGTCTTCTTGTTGGGCCGCGTGCACTTGCCCGCTTTGCCCGCCAGGTTGGACAAGCCTCGCTTCGCGGCGCGCTGGGCGCAACCACGACGCAATCTTCGCCTTCATCGCGTCGCACAAGCCGCCTACATGGCGCTTGTCCTTGCGGTCGTGATCTTTGCTGCTGCTGGTGGGAGTACTCGCTTAGCGCACGGGGGGTGGAGAGTCATGGCGTGCTTCTTCGCTTCGCACTCGCCGGCAGCTGCAGCGCATTTCAACCGAATTTTGCGATTTTTTCTGCTTTTGTGTGGAATCTTGTGGGTCGCTGGCAAGATGACAGAGTGTGCGCCTACTTATGGTGTCACATCACCCACACGCAGCGCCTGGGGTTCGTCCCCCTGCACTTCTTGGGAGGCTCAGCAATCCTCAAGGCAATGGGAGCCTGGCTGGGTGGCCAATGTCGCGGAGCAGGATGAGGTCTTGCCGTACACCGTGCTGGACGAGCTTCAACCTTTGGGTGACACGACAGTGACCAAGGACGAGGCAGCGTGGCTCGACACTGCGCTCAATGCCACGTTTGGAGGACATCCTGACTTCAAGGAGGAACACTGGGAGGAAATGCGGAATGTTCTTCGCAGGTGCAAGACCACCTTTGCCAACAGCCCTCACGATCTGAAAGGCTACAAGGGTAAAGCGGAGCACAACACGTTCTCCATCCCTTTCGTAGACGAATCCAAGGCCGCCTACCAGAGACCTAGGAAGTACAGTCCGGGCGAGCAGGAAATCATCGATAATCATTGCAAGGAACTTTTGGAGTATGGCTTCATAGAGCCAGCAGCCAAGCATTGCAGGCATGCGAGCAACGTGGTCGTAGCTGGCAAGAAGGATCACGAGACTGGCTTGTGGACTCAGACGAGGTTCTGCGTGGACCTCAGGGGTGTCAATCGACACTCCCTCAAAGACAACACGCTGCCGCACCGACCAGAGGAGCTCTACCAGAAGGTGGCCAAGGCCAAGTTCAAGACCACTCTGGATGCCACCAAAGCTTTCCACCAGATTCCCATGGCTACGGAAGAGGACAGGAGCAAGACGGCGTTTTGGTGGAAGAATCAGCTGTACCAATACACCTCGATGCCTTTTGGTGCAGCTGGAGCTACTTCTGCGTTCGTAAGAATCATGGACTACGAGTTACGGCACTTGCAGCATTGCACGGTGGCGTACGTCGATGACGTAGTGGTCTATACTGATTCCACGCCTGAGCAGCATTTGAAGGACGTTGAGGACGTACTTCGCACCTTGGGGGATGCTGGCATCCGTTTGCATGCAGGCAAGAGTACCTTTGGTGCAGCCACGGTGGACTTTCTGGGCTATCGCATTGGTCACAACTCCATTGGCGCGCAAGAAGCCAAATGCAAGGCTATACAAGAGCTTCCAAGCCCTCAGGACAAGACTGGGCTCCGCTCGATCTTGGGCATGATGAACTACTATAAGGGCCTGGTGGGTGAGCCAGGGGGGCCAAACTACTCTGAGATGGCCCGCCCTCTCAATGACCTGCTCAAGAAGGAGGTCACTGACATCAAGGCAGCCTGGGGGAAGGAGCAAGATCAAGCACTCCAGGAACTTAAGGATGCTCTCTGTTCTGGGAGGTGCCTGAGGCCCATCGATTACGACAGACCTCTCATATTGTACACTGATTGGAGCACCTATGGCATTGGCGCAGTGCTGGGCCAGAAGGACGATGATGGGAAGGAATACATTTGTATGGCAATCAGCCGATCTCTGAGTAAAACGGAGAGACAGTACGCCAGCTTCAAAGGGGAGATGCTCGCAGTGGTATGGGCAGTGCGCACGTTGAGGCAGTACTTGCATGGAGTCCACTTCACCTTGGTGACCGACCACTCACCGCTTACCACCCTGATGGAGAAGGCTGATCTCCAAGGGCAACACCTACGCTGGGCAATCAGTTTGCAGGAGTTCGACTTCACCGTGAAGTATCGGCCAGGCGCCAAGAACAGCAACGCTGACGTGCCATCTCGCTACCCACTGCCATCCACCACGGATGAGACTGGAGCGAGGCATGAAAGGGAGAAGGTGACTGCGTTACACGCAGGCGTGGGGGAAGTCCATGCGAAGGACTTCGGTGACCACTTGTGCTTTATGTTGGCTGGGGATACCTTCCCAGGGGAAGAGGCCACGCCAGAGGTGCAGGTTGCCAACTACTGCAGGATGGCTGCCATGGAGCAGCTGGGCACAGGACCAGTGCATCGTCTGTTCGATTTGCACTACCACGAGGAATTAGAATGCAATCATGGGGACATGTTCGACACTGACTTGCCCGAGCTGGTGACCGACTCTGGGAGGCTAGCCAGAGCAGCTTGGAAGGCGCTGAGCCTGGTTAGGCCAACGCGAGGCACGCATGGCGAGGGAAGCCCTGCTGTGTACAGCAGTGAGTACTTTGAAGGTGAGCGTATCCTGAAGCCCGAGAAGGTCGACACCAGGGTGCTGGGCAGCCGATTCTTCTCGCAAGCTCGGCAGGAAGGCGTGGTGTGCTACGAGCCATGTGGAGGCCTATGTGCTGGGCTAGAAATGTTGCTCCGCAGTGGGATGAAGGTGGATCGCTACCTGTATCAGGACATATCCTCGAGCAGTCAGACGGTTGCCAGAGCCAGGTGTGCGGCATTGCTGAGACGATACCCTGACCTCATCTCGCCCCATGCAATAGACCTTGGGGCTTTACCCCAAGACCTGCGCGAGACCACCAGCGCCGACTTCATCCGAGCGGGAGCTCTTCAAGGACGCCAGTGGGTCATGGTATGTGGGTTCCCATGTCAGGATCTCTCCCCTGCTGGGACACTCACAGGCCTGGATGGCAGGCACAGCAAATTATTTTATGAAGTGGTCAGGCTTCTGTCCACACTCCAGCAGCTGCAGCGGCAGAGGCCTCCAGGCTATATCCTGGAAAATGTTTCTCCGCTGTCACACAGACCTGGAACCAAGATCAGGGACGAGGTGTTCCCGTACATTGCCAGCGTCATTGGTAGACCAGTGTCCTTTGATGCAGCACAGGCAGGCGCTTACGCACATCGATTGCGAGCGTATTGGAGCAACTTGTTCCAGAGCCACCAGTTTCGCTCCGTCATGAGCAAGGTGGTGAGACCAGAAGGACGAATTGTATCGTCAATCATATGCAAGGGCTGGCATCCCAGGCCAGTGATAAGGACAGACCGCGCGCCTCACTACGTGGTGAACGTGGTGGGAGAACCATTGAGGGCATTACCCACCATCATGGCGACGCAAGGGTCAAGAGCGTTCAGAAGAGCGAGGATGGGCACCGTGGTGCGCAACCAGGACGGCGAAGACGCCGAGGAAGAATCTCGAGAAGTTAACCTCGAAGAGAAGACGCGAGCCATGGGCTACAGCGCAAGTGAGCTACGCATGGCCGACTCAGGACCTGTGAACCACTTTGGTGAGGCCACCTCTCGAAAGTGGTGCACGAAAGTGGTTCATACAATTCACACTGCTGTAACCCGTAACGCGCCGGGTATTCTGAATTATTTATGACATAATTGCATATAATTTAGATTTGGGATCTGCCGTTTCCCGATATTCAACGCGGATGAATACGTGGCACATTGTGGCAGTCCGATCAAAACATTTGCTACGGCCAAAATCGCTCCTCACCCCATAATCTATGACGATGACGATGACACCCGAATGGTGTCATGGCATAATGATTAGGTTAAACACGGCCAGTGTCGGCTTTTACAGAATCGTGTCCGTTTTTGCAATTCCTGTCCGTTTTTGCAGTTCTTAACAGTGGTGTGTGTTTTTTCAACTTGCAACTTTCCAACCGCGATACGCACGATATGCCTAAGCGCAAGTTTAAGCACGAAAACTTGAATGACGCTGAGATGATGGCTTTGCAAACGTCACAGCGATCCCAACGACGGACTCGTGATTCTCATGAAGCGAGTTTCATGAATAGCCCATCCGCCTTTCATGAGTGCGTGGAAGTTGAATACCTCCCCGCCATCAAGCCAATAATAAACAAAGAATGGACACGGAAAATATTTGATGATGTTCACGCGGATAAAGAGGTACGAGTAAAGCGCACTGTTGTTCCAAAAGAACAAGTGGCTTTACTCGTAGCCAGCTTTAATCCGACGAACTTTATGCACGAAAAGAAGATCAAAAGCCGAACATTTGTCGACTTGTTTGCCGCGGGTTCCGAGATAAATCTAAACTTGAAACCAGTTTTAGAAAGTCGTTTCGGAAAGGCCGAATTCAAGTTTATTTCAGTGGATAGTGACACTCAAGCAAAAAAATGTGAAGGGCTGGGTCCCTATGAACATCTTTCGTGTGCACGACAACTGGAAAGTGTTGGGTCAAAACGTCATTTGTGCACCGCCTACAAGTGGAATGAGTGACGCGGCTATCATGTACTTCGCAGAACACTGCAAGGATTTCTGCGCGTTTTTGGTGCCAGACATGTGGCTTGCTGACCGTGCCTATCCACTTCGACGAATGTGGTGGGCGAAAAAGCAAGAAGACAAGCTCATTTACGAGCTCGAGGGTGTTCAAGGCATGCGCTGGATTGTGTGTGTGAAAGAGAAACGCAAAGGCCAAGATCTCTTCGCAAAGACTGGTGTGCAACTAAGTGCTAAGCCAGCAATGAAAAAAGCTTACGCCGAACGCAAGCAGGAAGCACTAGAAAGCGCTCCTAGTGATGGTGGAGATGCTCTTGAGGTTGCTTTGAGGAATGATGCTTCATAGATGCTAGCGATACAAGGTCTCTCGGTAGGAACGCATGTAACATGGAACATACAAAGACACGTATCTCATATCATAGAAGTACATAATTTGAATTATGCACATATCGATGATATTATTGTACCGTGTATGCGTGAATGCGTGTGCGTGTGAAATGCTTTGTGTTATGCTCGAATTTGTCTTTGGACGGAGTGTATATGTGTTGTTGACACTGTTAAGAACTGCAAAAACGGACAGATTTTGCAAAAACGGACACGATTCTGTAAAAGCCGACACTGGCCGTGTTTAACCTAATCATTATCATGGTCAACCGACGCAGTCATGCGATGCTCGTTGTCATCGCGACACCCCCCTCCCCCCACTTCGTATGTTTTAAAGTTATAATCACGATCTCCGAATTCGCCTGCCAGGTCAAAGCCATCGCAGCACGAACATTGGTGCACATTTTCGCATTTTCGCATTTTAGTGAATGTAACCCTTTTGGATATTCGCTACATCGCGGCCAGATCATTGGCTGAAAAAAAAGGATTCCCACAAGGCATTTGGTTATTGGTCATAATGTCCAGGTGCTATAATGACCTGGAAGCTATCTTCCCAGAGATCTTCAGAATCGTAACGTTGAATTATAAGATTTATACCCCAGGCAAAATTCTGCTTTCACCGCCAGATTGAAAACTCTAAACTGTGAATCTTGCGGTTCGAAGCACTCTCGAGAGTGAAAATCGGTTCTCTACCCCCTTCGACCCTAGAAGCCCTAAGGGATGCCCCCCCTACGAAAGGTACTCACGAAAGTGGAATTAAGGGTTTTTGGCTCACCAAAGTGTACTCGGTCGATGCGAATACTCGATTTCTGGACAAAAAGATGCGCCTCGTCGAGATCTTTCCATCGATCCGCGACTTTAGTATTCGCATCGACCGAGATCACTTTGGTGAAGATCCGCACCCTTTGGTGAATCACGAAACCTGGTTTGGTGATTCACAAAAGTGGAAAACCACTTTCGTGCACCACTTTCGAGAGGTGGCCTCACCAAAGTGGTTCACAGGTCCTGAGGATGGCCTAAGCGACGTAGAATTGGCGAGCATTCTGGGCCTGGCCATGGATCGCAGAGCAATGGAACTGCTGATGGCAGTCGCAGAAGCAAGCAGGAAGGGGCTTCCTCACAGCAAGGAATCCCCAGAGGCGGAGAATTCCCCAGACAGCCCATCGCTGTAGACAACAACTGGGCAGACCACGAGAGGTCGGACCTTCAGCAGAGGCAAGCTTTGCTGGCGGAATGGGTTGAGAATTCGAACGCATACACCCAGCAGGTGGCGAAGACCATGACCCATCGCGACTGGGAGGAGAAGCTGCGGATAATGTGCTCGCAAGGGCAGAAAGGCGTAGAAGGAATTGGAGCCCAGCGACAGAAGGCTGGAACCAAGAAGAAGAAGAAGAAGAACGAGTGGCAGCTCTACACCATGGCGCAGTATCGTCAGAGGCATGAGAACCACTTCGTGAAGGAGGGCGCAACCCCAGCAGCGCGCGTGGATGTGCCTGCCTGGAGTCCGCCTGCCAGAGAGTCAGAGATGAGGCTCCCCAGGTTGACGTGTACCACCAGATTCGAGGACCTGATGGCCAGCGTGGCCGAGCAGCAGGTAGATCGTGACAAGCATCGAGATGTACACGATGATGCATGGTGCCTCAGATGGTTGAAGTCCAATGGTAGAGTGAGGTTGCCCGAAGAGGAAGTTCGTCGGGTAAGGAGGCGAGCAGCACGACATCGATGGGACGAGGCCACGGACGAGATCTACATGGTCACTATGTCGGGCAAGGAGGTGAGAATACCTAAGCCTGCTGACCGTCTTGCGTTGGTCAAGGAATACCACTCCAGAACTGGGCATTGGGGCATAAGACGGACGCAGCATCTTTTGTGGCAGCGCCATTGGTGGGCCGATTTGAAGAAAGACGTGGAGGCTGTGGTCACTCAGTGTGAGACCTGTCAGCGTGTGAAGACTCATTATGCGAGAGAGGAGGCATGTTTGTCCCCCCTTGAGATCGTGTCGTTCATGTATCGCTGGTCGCTGGATTTGGCATGGCCTTCGAGGAGAGAGACCAAGTCTGGCAACAACCGAGTGCTCATCATGACCGAGCACTACACCAGGTTCATAGTCTGCGTGCCCATTCCCGACAAGGAGGCGAGCACCATCGCAGCGGCATTTCGCAGTCATGTCCTGGCTGTGTTTGGTGCGCCAGCAGAATGCTTGGTGGATGGAGGTAAGGAGTTTGAAGGCGAGTTCAAGCAGTTGTGCAGAGATTGCCTGATTGACCGTCGAGTCACCTCGCCAGACTCACCAGAAGGCAATGGGCTGACCGAGCGAGTGGTACGCACTATGAAGTTCTGCTTTAAGAAGCTTGCCTTGGAGAAGGGTCTCGATTATGAGTGGGATGAGCAGCTCTGGCCACTAGTGCTGAGCTATAATGCAGCACGCCAGGAGTCCACGGGGGTGGCGCCGTTCACCATGTTGTTTGCTCAGGAGGCAGTAGTGCCTCCTGATTTGAAACGGGCGCCCAGCATGGATTTTGCTGCTGAGGTCAAAGACGAGAAGGATGCCAGAGTCAAGGACCTCCACCAGAGAGCACAGGTGGTGAGGCGATTGATGGTACACGCTGGTTGCAGCCTGGAGGTCGCACAGCATCGTGATACATTACATTACGAAGGGAGAAGGGGTGGGGGCTACGAGCCTAGTCCACACCAGTTCAAGGTGGGCGATTTCGTCTACATCAGGCAGAAGCCCCGCAGCGGCATGGAAGTCGCGACCAAATCCGCCATCCTGAAGCTGGTCAAGATACAGCGAGATGGTGTGGTGGTGCTTGAGGACGCCACCAAGTTAAGAGAGAAGAGCACCGTGCAGAGCATCGCGCCATGTCACCTACAGGTGAAGGATCAGTATGACTGCAGTGCAGCC
This sequence comes from Cymbomonas tetramitiformis, assembly GCA_001247695.2. Lineage (NCBI taxonomy): Eukaryota > Viridiplantae > Chlorophyta > Pyramimonadophyceae > Pyramimonadales > Pyramimonadaceae > Cymbomonas > Cymbomonas tetramitiformis. The sequence continues at coordinate 8,013 of LGRX02012396.1, forward strand.
GTTCCCAGTAAGCACCTAGCATGTGAAGTTTGCAGGAAGACCGATGGGGAGGCAGAGATGCTGTTGTGTGACGCATGCAACAGGGGGTATCACTTGTGGTGTCTGACCCCAGCACTGGATGGAGTACCAGAAGGCGAGTGGCTATGCCCCATGTGCTCAGGCACGGGGAGGCAAGCCGCCAATGCCGAGGTGCAGACCCAGAAAGACGACAGCTCCGGTGCCCTAGAGGACAAATTGGGCATGAAGGAGCAGCAATTGAATGAGAAGCTGTCGGTGGAGATGCGCCTGTTGCCAGCAGACGTGGGTCCTCGTCGGGTGGTGAAGGGAAACAAGCTCCAGCCTTGGCATGCCATTTCATCAAGAGAGATGCTGTTGAAGGAGGAGGACATGTTCTTGGGCATGCCTGATCAGATTGACTGGGGAAGACAGGACAAGCTCTCTAAGGCTGTGCAGATCTTCATGCCAGGGCATTGGAATGAGGGGCATCGCACGGTGCTGAGCAAGAAATATCGGGAACAGAAGGCCATGGCAAGACATCTGAGGGATGCACCTCTTATGCCTGCGCTGGCTGAAGAAGAAGTTGAAAGACGAGGAGAGCTGAGGCACATGACTAAGGCTCAGGTGAGAGAAGCTAGCGTGCTGCAGTGGGGGCTCGAACTGGTTATCACGGTGCCCTCTGAGGTGAGGCGTTTGGCGACAGAGGTGGACTGGAAGTCCGTCAATGGCGTGTGGGACCCGTGGGCAGGCACTGGGGTCATCAGTGAGGTGATGGTAGAGCAATGGCCGCAGTTGAGATTCATGAACAATGACTGGAACTCTCAGTTGGGTTGGCCTGAGGCGCATGATGCACTTCAGCCGGGTAATTATCGCATATGGAAGGAGAAGTATGGTGTCTGTGACGCAGTGGTGACTTCGCCTTGGTTCGCAGCGCTGGATATCGCGTTCCCGTTGGCGGTAATGGCCAGTCGTGTGGTGGCATGTGTCCATGTTCCATCTTACTATTTAACAGACATGACCGAGAGCAGGGCTGCGTACTTCAGACGATTGAGTCAGACAGGACGCTTGCATGTGATTGGGCATCTGGAACATGGACCTATTGGCCGCAGGTGTATGTGGGTCTTGGTGTTCAAGAACCCACTGGTCAGAGCCAGAATGTTACAAGGCGGAGAAGGTGAAGGCATTGGTATGTTCACTTTCAGTTTGGGCAGGTTCATGGCAGATGGTGATACGACCCAGTATGCTGAGCAAGCCCACATTTGAGTCTGTGCTACTGCACGCAGCAGCTACAGATGGGGGATGTTGGAATCTGGGCTTGCATGTAAGAGTTCAGCGTTCGATAACAGGGTATCAGAATTTTAAAAATTTTGTAGCTCCACGATCTTATGCTGTGTTGAGAATTGCTCGATCAGTTACCGGCACCAGTGGATATTAATGATGCTTATGATCAGTCGCGAGTGTTAAGTTCGTTCGATTCCGAGATTGTACCATCATATGCACGCGTTTGCGACAGCTGTAACAAACGCCGGCTTCTCATGGTACCGCGCCGGGTTTGTTCAGCTGGTGACACGCATGACAGTGGTGACAGCATGACAGACTTTACGAAGATGACCATCTGTGAGATGCAGACTTGTCAGAGAAGATATAGTCACCATCAGGTGACCAGAGAATGATAAGACGAAGATGGCAGTGACTCCTTTGCCGCTGACGTGTCAGTCAGAATGCGGTAAACGGTAACATTGTTAGAGCTGGCATGGGATAATGACTTTCCATTGGCCAGATGAAGATTTAAGGGCTAGAACCCGTTACAGTTTTGGGAAATGTGACAGGACATTGAGATATAAGTAGACTCTGACCGAAGGTCAGGCTAGTGGACTCATTATTGTTTTGCCTTCGCAAGTACTAGGTGGCTGTTCGCGTGCCAGTGCTAGAGTGCTAAGACAGTTCTGCTCACAGCTTTTGTACACACAATAATTCGTGTTTTGTGATATAATATCAATTTTGACGGATATATTTTACTGCTGTTTTCATACTTTTTCATGTTGGAATCTGGGCTTGCATGTAAGAGTTCAGCGTTCGATAACAGGGTATCAGAATTTTAAAAATTTTGTAGCTCCACGATCTTATGCTGTGTTGAGAATTGCTCGATCAGTTACCGGCACCAGTGGATATTAATGATGCTTATGATCAGTCGCGAGTGTTAAGTTCGTTCGATTCCGAGATTGTACCATCATATGCACGCGTTTGCGACAGAGGTCATCTTCGCCCTCAAAATATCGGTTGAAGTTGCCTGGGTATACAAAATTCGAAAATATCACTGTGGTGTGGTTGGAATTTAGTGATTTTTAACGCTACCCATGCTTAATGTTGATAACGTAGCATGAAATTGCGACATTGTTTAGGCAAGCGGGCAAAGGGGTACTCAGTTTAGGTCCCAATGAGACTACAATCCGGAGGATAGGCACTAGGAGCATCAAGAGGATGGTTAAAAAATTCCCGCGCGTCCGGTCCTTGTGATAGGACTGAACGATATTCCAGTCCTTTCACAACGAAGGACTGTCGGGCAGTAGCCACTAAGCTAAGATACCGGAACGGTCTCGGACGGTCTTGGAGTCTAGCCTACCTGTGACTTCAGCGTGTGTCACAGTACGAACTCTGAATCAAGTCGATCAGCAGTCCAGTGTTGGTCCTAGGGATCTGTCATAGGGGCCCCACGGCCGGGACTCCCGGTCAGGGCTGCCCTATACAGATTTTGCTCAACCAGCCTTTGACTGGAGGCCTACACAGAAAAAGATTGCCAGATGGTTCCTCAATGTCCTTCCTAAGTCCAGAGTCACGGAGAAGAGGCTAGAATACACAGGAGTCAGCCCTGATATTTGGAATGAAATCCTGAACGAAAGCGACAAAGTACTTCCTTCTTCGCTGTGCCCATGGCCCACTCAAGACCCTCCCTATCATCAGAATGATGCTGAGCAGTATTATGGTGGTCACCATGACAAGACAATCACCAATGCAAAATCCAAGCCCTTCATAAGCACTGTGAAATGGCCCAAAGTACTTACGCTCATGGGGTACCTCCCTCCTCTTTTTGGTACTGTCCTCAACACGATAGGTGTTCCCCGTGGCAAGATTAAACCTCTTCTTAAAAAACTATCAAGAATTTGTAGGCAACACACCAAAAATAGGCGAGACGTGTTTCTGTTAAACACCACCACCACCTTAAACACTGACCCGCATACAGTTGACATCTCGAGCAGTGAAGCCATGACAGAAACAGAAGCTGTGCAACAATCAAACGACTTTCTTCAAACCCTCCTGCAATAATGCTGGACTTCGGGTTTAGGCTTAGTTATTATGGGCTCTGACTAGCCCCTAGCCTGACCCTGCTTCCGTCTCGTGTCCGTGACATCCTAGCACTGTACTGTACAGTAGTACAGTACAGTAGTACAGACTTGTTTCACTGTCTGGGTTTCCGAGAGCATAAAGCCTCGGCCAGACACTAGTTATGTGTTTATCTGTTTGATATTCAGCGAGCTTAGCCGGACAGTAGGATTTGTCTTTCTCGCAGCTTCTCCATCTTCTAGAGTTTTTTATTGCCTAGCACTTAGCTTTTTCTCTAGATGTCACCCTGCTGAAAAGTGGGCTGAGCCCCTTTGTGGGCGCGCTATAGCAGAGGGAGTAGCCCCTGGTGTTTTTCACTAGCCTGCTTTGCAGGGATACCGCACTCTCAGGACTTTGTCCCCTTTGCTAGCGTAAATGTTTTATTATTATTCAGGGCTGCCTATACAGATTTCAGCACACCACCCCAGCACCGTGGGTGGTGACTGGCTAGGAGAGTCAGAAAATGTAAAGCTGTAAGTGTTAGGGCAGGAGCCAGGTTGACAAGGCCTAACTGCTAATCTAACTGTGCAATTCTGATACACAAATTAGAACCCTCTAGCTAGCACAAGAGCAGAAACTCACAGGCAATTAAGGTCCTGGTAAACTACTGAAAGGCTCTGTGTCAGCAAGTCAAATTGAAGATTTCAAAGGTGTCAAAGTAAAACCATAAACCAGATTGAAGAAGTCTTTGAGGTCACGGGAGTTCTGCACACCACCATGTTGGTGTGCCTCCAGAGTGAGCAAGAAGTCAATCGACAGTACCAAAGTAGTCAGCGGTGGCCTCACGGAAGTCCATCCCATAATAGGAAGTAAAGAAACCAGCTCCATAATAGTGCTCCGCATCAAGAGGACCGCTCTCATGTAAGGCCATGCCGTAGTAGTAGGCCATGTCAATCCCCAAATCTGCCCGAGACAAATCCTGAAAGGCTAGCAGGCTCAGAGTGTCAGGAGGCTCGGGCGGCTGAAGCGGTGGCACATCGTGAGCCAACAAGAAACCCTGAGCCGGGTTCACAGAATCAACAAAATCATTCGTAGAGTAAAATGACGGAGCCTGCCAATCGAGATCACCACCAGGCGAAGGCATCTCCGTAGCCGATGCAGAAGCACCAAACGCAATTGGGGAGTTTGGGAGTTTTGGGAGTTGGGGAGTTTTACAATGGGAGGCCCTGAAAAAATTGAAAATTTGACCGAATCTAGGGTTTAAGATTTTCCCGAGTTGAATGTAATTTAATTTAATTTTCCGGTTGTTTAGGGTTTAAGAAATATTCCTGATTTTCACTAAAAAAATCATCTTTTTCAGCCTGAATTAAGGAAGGTTTATGGGGTTTTTTGTGTTAAGAAAACATAAATTTTCAATTGAACTTGTACAATATTTCATGCATTTTTAAGCTTCAAATTTTTTTTCGAAACTCGGTAGCAAAATGATACTTTTTACGTCTGATTTTTATGAAATATGTTTTTGGGGGTTCATCGATGAACCCCTTTTATTTTTTCTAGTTTTATATGAATTTCAGGCCTTTTTGGGAGTTGGGGAGTTTTACAAGGGGAGGCCCTGAAAAAAATGAAAATTTGACCGAATCTAGGGTTTAAGATTTTCCCGAGTTGAATGTAATTTTATTTAATTTTCCGGTTGTTTTAGGGTTTAAGAAATATTCCTGATTTTCACTAAAAAATCATCTTTTTCAGCCTGAATTAAGGAAGATTTTGGGGGATTTTTGTACTAGGAAAACATAAATTTTAAATTAAACTTGTACAATATTTGCCGCATATTTGAGCTTCAAAAAGATTTCCGAGAATCGATGGCAAAATGATACCTTTTACGCCTGATTTCATGAAATGTATTTTTTGGGGTTCATCCATGAACCCCAACGATTTTTTTATGTTTTTTTATGAATTTCATGCCTTTTGGGAGTTTCGAAAATTTTCGGAATTTTGGTTAAAAAAACCTTAATTTTTTAAGAAGCGGCTTTGAAGGCGAGAGTGCAGGGTTGGGGGCAAGTTCAACTGTGATTTTTTTAATTTTGAATATAATCGTGAGAAGAAGAAAAGTTGAAGCTCTTAAGAAACCGCTTTGAAGGCGATAATGCAAAATTCGGGGGGAGGGGGGGATATGCAATTGTGAATTTTTTATTTTGAATATAATCGTGAGAAGAAGAAAAGCTGAACCTCTTAAGAAGCCGCTTTGAAGGTGAGAGTGCGGACTTAGCAGACTTAGAAGCTTCGGGAAGCGCTTCAAAGATCCTCTCAAAGCTCTTTGTTAAGGTTTCGCAGAGTTTGCTTTAAATGCAATTGCGAGTTGCAAAGATTTTTGAAGCAAAGATCTTTGAAGCAACTTAGATCTTTGAAGCAAAGATCTTTGAAGCAAAGATCTTTGAAGCAAAGATCTTTGAAGCAAAGATCTTTGCGCAAAGACTTTTCAAACATCTTTAACAAGCAGATTTTAAAGCTTGCGCAAAGAGGTTTGTAACGCTCTTTAGACTTTGCGGTGTCGCAAAGTTTGCTTAAGCAATCCAGAGTTGGTGGTTCATGTTTGCGAAAAGATCTTTGAAGCAAAGATCTTTGAAGCAAAGATCTTTGCGCAAAGACTTTCTCAAACATCTTTAGCAAGCAGAATATTTAAAAGCTTGCGCAAAGATAACTGTAAAGCTCTTTAGACTTTGCGGTGTCGCAAAGTTCAATACTTTAAAAGCAAATAAGAGTTGGTGGATGCTTGAAGCGCAAAGATCTTTAAAGCAAAGATCTTTGCGTAAAGACATTCTCAAACATCTTCACCAAGCAGATTTAAAAGCTTGCGCAAAGATATTATTAAAGGTAAAGCTCTTTTTGACTTTGCGGTGTCGTATAGTTGGCTTAAGCAATGAGAGTTGGTGGACGCAACTTGCGCAAAGTCATTCTTAAACATATTTAACAAGCAGAACTAAAAGCTTGTGGAAAGATGTTGGTATTAAAGCTCATTAGACTTTGTCGCAAAGTTTGCTTAGGCAATTGAGAGTTGGTGGAAGCTTGCGAAAAGATTTTTGAAGCAAAGATCTTTGCGCAAAGACTTTCTCAAACATCTTTAGCAAGCAGAATATTTAAAAGCTTGCGCAAAGGTGTCTGTGAAGAGTTTCTTTAGACTTTGCGGTGTCGCAAAGTTCAATACTTTAAAAGCAAATGAAAGTAAGTGGATCCAAGCCTGCGCAAAGATCTTTAAAGCAAAGATCTTTGCGTAAAGACATTCTCAAACATCTTCACTAAGCAGATTTAGAAGCTTGCGCAAAGATAATTGTAAAGCTCTTTTTGACTTCAAATGCGGTGTTGTATAGTTTGCTTAAGCAATTGAGTGGATGCTTGCGCAAAGACATTCTTGAACATATTTAACACTGAGATCTTTAACCTTTTAAACCTCTTGCAGATTTCCTTAGGACACTTCTTCAAGAACTGTCCTGAAACAGATGTAAAAAGAGATGAGTTTTTAAAAAGCGTTCATCGATGAACGCTTTTAAAAAAACACTGCTAAAGAAACAGGTTTTTTTACCGGTTTAAAGAAAAGCGTTCATCGATGAACTCTTTCTTTATTTTATTACTGAAACTTGAGTATTTTAAACTGTTTTTAAGAAAAGCGTCCATCGATGAACGCTTTCCTTGCTTTCCCTATTTTTTTCCTGAGAAAAAAGCTGAATCACACAAAAATATCGCAGCTTTTGCAACTCCAAAGCGCAAAGTTTTAAGAAAAATACAAGGAAAACTAAGAAAAAGCGCTCATCGATGGACGCTTTCTTTAAAACAGTTTAAAAAACTCAAGCTTCAGCAACAAAATAAAGAAAGCGTTCATCGATGAACACTTTTCTTTAAACCGGTCAAAACACTTGTTTCTTTAGCAGTGTTTTATAAAAAGCGTTCATCGATGACCTCTTTTCTAACCTTGTCTCTTTTCTACCTTTTTCAGCGCAGTTTTTTGGAGGCATGTTTGCTTGTTTCTTTTGACTTTAAATCTTTGCGCTTTTACCACACTTTTTCTAGCGCCGCAGGCACTCTCAACTTCGAAGCGGCTTCACCGGAGCTTCAACGGTTCTTCTTTTCACGATTATATATATACATACA